>PVJO010001383.1:0-175149 GCA_004026905.1 Hystrix cristata | reverse complement strand
GAAGGAAGGAAGGAAGAAAGGAAGGAAGGAGAGAAACAGAAAGAGAAAGCAAAGCAAACATGCAGGGTTTTGCCTTTATAAGCCATTCAGCCAAGTACAATGAGCAGCTCATGGCTGGTCTCAGTCCGCCTGTCTGGACATTGGAAAGCAAAGCTCACATGTCAAGGTTACTCTCTCTCATGCAGTGGGAAAGGGCGGATTCTCAGCGAACCTCGCATTTCTTATTCATCTGTAAGTTGATTATAAGCAAAGGAGCAACTTCAGGATCCCCCCATCGTTTGCTGAGGTGTAACTGGCAAATTAAAACTAGCATGCATTTATGACATATACTGAGATGTTTTGCTATATAAATACACTGTGAAGTGATTACTACGATCGTGCTGAGTAACCTGTTGATCACCTTGCACACTTAGCCTCCAAGTTCATCCACGTTGGTGCAAATGACAAGATTTCCTTCTTCAAGATTGAGTGATGTCCTGTTGTGTATTTACAGCGTGCTTTCTTGATCCATTCAGTGTCCAGGGATACTGAGGTTGGTTTAATAAACATTGGAGTGCAGATGTCTTTTTGACGTGCTGATTTCACTTCCTTTGGGTGTACACACAGACATGAGATTGCTGATTGTCAGATCATAAGGGAGTCCCAGGCGTCCTCTGCTGTGTTGGGTGACATTCCTTGACTGGTATGGTGAGTTTCCTGAGTAGAAGGCTCTCCCGGGGGTGTGGGGTCACCCTGAGTTTGCGCCTCCCAGGAGTGGGACGGCACCAGCAGGAGCTGATGGTGTGACACACACTGCATCTCCTTCTCTGCACAGTGAGAAGGTCGGGCTGGATTATCTCGAACATCTTACAGCGCTGCAGATCCCACGTGTTTCTTTTACAGTCCCCATTTAAGAGCTTCTTTATGTTTCCTGTAAGGGCATCCTCGTCAATCACCACCCTGGTGAGCCGGCCTCCACATTGACTGCTTTAGTGCGAAAGGCACAATTCTTTCAAGTTAACTTCAACTTGCCTCTTTAGCCTTTTCTCCTTTGTTCTTGCTTACTCCCTTCCTTAATGGTGTCAAGTGAAGCCAGCAACAATAAATCGGACACACTGTTCTTTTGGAGGTGGGAATCCATGAGTGGGCCGTCATATCTACGTCCCTCCTAATGGCCTTTTTCCTTTTGATCATTCACATCATCTGCCTCGGCATTTCCATGAAGTTTTACATGTTCTCCCTTCATCACATCCTTCCCTTTGTGATTCTGGATTCCCCATGGATAGCTCTGGTTTCCGGCTCCATGGAGTCTGGCAGATTCCCCGTGAGCGTGGCTCCCGGGACGCAGAAACGCCACCTAACACGTGAGTATGGAGCTCAGTAGCTTTGTAGCGGATGATGCCAATGATAGCACATCCGGTAGGTGCAGAGATGTCTCCAGCACAGTCTAGTGGCAGCTGTGCGCACAGCTGGCTAGAGGCCGGGAGGCGATTTTAGATGTTGGCTGCAGTCAGACGCCGTCTTCCACGTCAGGGATTGTCTGTGTCTCCGCTGAGCTCGGCATTTTGCATCACTGTTACACGCAGGGAGAAACTGTTGACATTTCAACTACTTGGATGCTGAAGCATGTGGCCACATCCCAGATCTTCAGCCCAGACTCCTACTTGGCCCGCTTTACAGTCTGGCATCTGTGGAATTTGGGCCCCTTTGCAAGACACTGGAAAGTCTGTAGCCCCAAGGGAGTGGGGAGCTGAGGAGGTGTGATGGTGGCTCCCAAGTCCTGATGGGAGAAGGCAGCATGTGGAGTGTCCTCTGCCTTTATCTGTGGTTCCTTGGTGAGCAGCACTGGAGTGAGGAGGAGCCATCAGGAGAGATCGGGGCAAGATGTTAAAATGAGGCCTTTTCGCTTTCAGAAGGTTATGTAGTAGGGTCAGGCCTGAAGAACTCTGCCTACTTCCTACATCGTGAGAGCGGATTCAAGGTAAAAGGGTGGGCTACTTGAAAAGTCTTGAGTCCCGCTTGGAAGACATTCTATGCTTGTCTTAGTTTTATTTCCCCCAAAGCAAAGCCTGAGACAAGGATTCCAGGGCCTCTAGCTTAGGTGGTGACCCCAGATAACACTGGGAGGGATCTGGGGTTGGACTGGGAGGGAAGCTGGCAGAGGATGTGCTTTGAGCCAGCGCTGCCTGTGACTACCTGAGGACGTCTCCGGAAGAGTGTGGCGCAGGCACCCCGCGTTATCTCACCTGGACGGGCTGAGGGCTCTGCCCACCAGAGCCTCTGGCAGAGAGGCTGGGGCTGCAGTTGGAGGCCTGTCCAGAGGCCCTGAAGTGATAAAGGTGGGGAGAGTGTGGGTGGAGCGTGAAGGATTCTGCCACATGCATGAGGCCGTGTGACCCACCCTCGGGGCCCTCGATGGGGATCGAGATGTCATCTGTACAGAGAAAGAATCCCAAACTCAGGAAGATGACTGAGGTCTTGGCTGCAGAGCTGGGCAGGAGTCCAGGCTCCTGACTCCCACCGCTGTGCTCTTTCTGCCTGGCTACTCACAGCAGAAATTTGTATTTGTGGTGATTTATGAGGCATACTGTACCTGACTCATGGAACAATATTTCCCTGCCCCCCATGGATTCCTTTGTCTTTCTCTGAGTGAAAAATTGTCACAGGGATTAGATCCTCTTTGAGAGCCAGAGGAAGAGCAAAAAACGGCTGAGCATGCAAATAAAGTCTCCCAGGAAGATCATATTTTGGAAGCCATTTATTATTCATGTCTTTTTGTCACTGTCATGTCATAGTGTTTATTTGGGCTTCCAGCTTTTTGCTTTTCCAAGGACACTGCTGATCTATTCTAGAAGAGTTTGGCACCTTAACAACGACTCATTACCATGCAGTTTATTCCAGGGGTGGAGGAAAATAGCACAGTGAAGCAACTTCTAAACATGTTCTATCCAGTGGACACGACGTCTGTCTTGTATGCTTCCTTTAGACGAAAGGTCAGGCTTGTTTATGCAGCATTGAGGTGGACTCTTTCTTAAACCGCGAGGTGCCCTCAGACCTTTGGGAATGCACATTGGGAAGCATCTGTGTGACCCCAGAGGCTGAAGCTGACGTTACACACATTGAGGGTGTTGGTTTTGGCCTTCTTGCAAAAACAAACAACCCCTGCAGACTATCAACATTTACATTGGAAACAAAGTGCTTGTGTAGGATTCTGATCTTCTGAGACTAGCTAGAAACCTGGCAACTCTTTTTGACTTTTGGGCAGAGGTTTCCAGGAATAGAATTAGCCACAGGTCAGCCCCACTGGAAAAGCAGAGAAAAGGTTGGAAGAATCCACTGACACTTGTCCTAATTCTTAGATGCTTTTTGGCTGTTGAATTCTGTCTTCATTTTCTTATTTATCTGGAGCCAAAAGTTTAACTCCCATTATATGATCATTCATAAAGTTTTGGAAAAAAGATATTCATTGGAAAAAGTTGTCCAAGTCTTATTTTAGAATCCCCAGAAGGGAATTGCCATGTTTTAAAATATGCACATTTTTTAAGGTATTGCATACATCTGGTCTCCAGAAATGGGAAGACCATTTTTATACTCCCCTTAGTAGTGGTGTCTCTTCAGATCTTCAGAAACGGATGTATTGATGTCATGGTTTTTCATTTTCCCCTTCTGATTGACAGAAAATGATAGACCATCCTTACTTCAATATCTTTGTGAGTATTCTCCTAGCTACTATTTGGCTTTCTTTTTTTTTTTTTTTTTTTTTTTTTTTTTTTTTTTTTTTTTTTTTTTTTTTTTTTTTTTTTTTTTTTTGTGCTGGGGATTGAACTCAGGGCCTTGTGCTTGCTAGGCAAGCACTTTAACCACTGAGCTAAATCCCCAGCCCATAAGTTGTTGTTCTGAAAGGATGCCAACAATATTCTTCTCCTCTGGCTTTCTTTTTTGCTGCCACAATAATCTTAACTAAGCCAAGTACTCCATGGCCTTTTCCCCCACATCTGCAAGCCTGGGGAGACAGTACTTCCGGCTCCAGCCTTCACCTGTCTGTGCACGCGAGTTAGACCCAGGGCTGCATCCAGCTCACAAGCCGCTTTGGCAAGGGGATTCCAACCAGGGATATTCCACATGCCTCCTTTATTCAGTAGAATCTGGAATGAGTTCAGGCAGAGGACTTCCCTTCCTACCCTCTCAAGTCAGACTGCTGGGTGTGCTGTGGAAGCGGCTCTTCCTGTGTCACTAACTTTTGAAACATGGCTCTGTTTGAGTGCCGTATTTTTATCTCCTGCCGTGGTGACCCAGGCAGGGAGCACGTCGTTATTTCTGTTTTGGGCCGGTACCTCTCATTTTCCTTCGGCCGATACAGTGCTCTGGGCCACTGGGTTTTAGGAAGTGGTCCCGTTTTTGGTGTCCAAAGGTGAGTTCCCTCAAAAATGGGCAGATTCTTCCATTTGCTGTGTTTCTGGAGCCGCTTCTTCCTGGCCTGGTCCTTGTGCATGGCCATGAGGTGCCAGCCCTCCGTCCTGCAGTCACGATGGCTTCTTCAGTGATGAAGATGAGTTATGAGCGCAGGCAAAGGCTGACTGAGCGTGGGGCTGTTCATTCCAGCAGGGGTGATCTTGTGCTGATGAGGCCAGGTGATTCCCTCTCGGACACCGCAGTTAGGAAGAGGAAGGACAACCAGCTGCAGGAGCGGAGAAGCCTGTGTTCACCCGCGGTGCGCCGCTGAGGCTGTTTGCACCCTGCATGCAGGGCCCTGTGTTCCCCACAAGAGGGCACTCTCGTCACTCTCAATGCAGCAGAACTGGGAGAAACTGGGGTTGTGCCACCCCGAGGTTCCCAGGAACACGCTGCCTGTGAGACGCTGTTTTGTGTCTTAGCTACCACTTTCTAGGTGTGTTGTGAGTAGAACGCACTCTTCGACCCAGCCAGGCTGCGATTAATGTCTGCAAACTCCCGTGGTAAATTACACACGGCCCCGGCTTATTCTTGTTTGTGACTGAAGTGTGATTGTAACCCCGGGGCTTTTCGCACTTGCAGGAGCACCCACTTTCACTGCTCTGTGCACTCTGCTCTGCTCCTGTGCCCAAGTCGGTCCCGGCTTTCATATGGAAACTGCGTGCTGGAGCTGAGGTCCGGCAGGAAATTGGGACCCCTCTGCCCCTGTAGAGCTGCCCGTTTTTCAGGGAGACTGGGAGCGCCACCATGCTTGGTGTGGAGCAGCCAGACCAGACACTTTCCATGTAGACAGCATTTAAGATTTCAGGCCAGGAGAATACACGTCTATTTCACTCACTCTGTCCGCCTGCTTAACAAAACCAGTACTCTGACTCCTGGGTTTCTAGGTCATCAGGCAGCTGTGTGTGGGGTGAGAGGTTCCTTCTGATTAACACGACATCTCCTGATTGAAATCTTTACATTTTCCATCCATCCTTTTTTTTCTTTCTGACCAGCTGTTCTGATTCCTTTATCTTCAAGGATGTGTGAGGTGACCTTTCCTTTATTTGTGAAAACAGGAAGCTCCCTCCTCCCCAGAAAGGCCCCAGGGTTGATCCGTAGAGCTGCCAGGCAGTGCTATCCTGGACAGGGCTCCAGGGTGGCTGTTGTGTGGTGACCACGCAGTCATCACTTCTCTCCTGGACCTTCAAACCGAAATCCCGAAAGAAAAACAAAACACTCACTTTGCAAGTGTTTTTTTCTTTTGGTTCTTGGCCGTGAGCATTACCATCATCATCATTACTAGCTAATAATTTGTGGAAGTACTATTTGCTAGGCATGGTTTGACCTGACGTCCTTGTCTCGTTCCGGGGTCCCGTCCAGAATACTTGCTCACATTAGCTGTCTTGGTCTCCTTAGGATTCTCCTGACTGTGACGGTTTCTCAGACTTCCCTGGTTTCTTTTTTGTTTTGTTTTGTTTTGTTTATTAACCTGGACAGTGTTGAGGAGATAGTTTGTAGAATCTTTCTGTATCGGAATTTGGCTGGGGTGTTCCCATGATTAGACTGGGTTGTAGATTTTTGCAAGGAGAACTACAGAGGTAAAATGCCATTCTTAATCTACCCTACCAAGGGCTCACCCTGTCCGCATTTGCCATGCATTTATTTAATTGTTCAATTTCACAGGTGTAGCAGTATCGGCAATGTTAACCCATACCTCTGGGGAAAATAGCTTTATCAGCTGGAGTTTATTTTGCCTTTGTTTTTACAGCTTGTATTCATTTCCAAAGTTATTTAAGTAGTATGTTTTCCTGCTCCAACTTTAGTGAGGGTGGTGTCAGAGATTCATAACATAATAAGATTGTTTTGATGCATCAGCATTTCATCCTTGGATTCCACCGATCCCCTAAATAAGTTTCCCTGAATGTTTATGTATGTTAAGGTTTATTTTTTTGTGCTATCAATTTCAGTGGCTTTTGACAAATGCATAGTGTTGCCTATGCCATTGCTGTAACACACAGAATAGGTACATCATGCTACAAATTCTCCATGTATTACCTACTCATCTGTGTAGCACTTTCCCAATCTCTGGTAACCACTTATCTTTTAACTGTTTCTATAGTTTTGTCTTTTCCAAAATGTCATATAATTGGAATAGTATAGTACGTAACATTTTCAGGCTGACTTCTTTCATTTAGCAGTATATATTGAAGATTCACCCATGTCTTTTCATGGCTTCATAGCTCTTTGTGGTTGAATAATGTTCCATTGTGCATATATATCTTGGTTGTTTATCTCTTCACCTATTTAAGGACATCTTGGTTGCTTCCAATTTTCAGTGATTCTGAATAAAGCTGCTATAACATTTGCAGGCTATAGTCTTAAGTTAGTTGCATAATTGCAGAAGGGCACAAATGCTTTATACGAATCTCCCCGAGTACTCTGTACTCCCACCTACAAAGAATAAGAGTTTCTCATCGCTCTGTTTCTTTGCTAGCTATTGGCATTTTTCAGTGTTTTGGGCATTAGCCATTCCAATAGTTTTGCCTCAGTATCTTGTTTTTATTTTGAAATTCCCTAATGACAGATGGTGCTCATCATCTTTTCATATGCTTATCTACTTATCTACCATCTATATATCTTCTTTGGCAAGTTCTCTCCTTAGGTCTTTTGTCCATTTCTGACTTTTTTATTGCTGAATTTTATGAGTTCTTTAGACATATGTCCTTTATCAGATGTGTGTTTGTAAACATTTTCTCCCAGTCTGTGGCCTTTCTTTTTATTCTTTTAACAGTATTGCTTGCAGCACAAAAGTTTTAAATTTTAACAAAGTCCAATGTAATTTTTTCTTTCACATACCATGCTTTGATATCATACCTAAATCTCATCTCTTAAGTCTCAGGTCACTGTACAGAGAGCCAGGTGCCCCTGAGTTACTCCGTTTTGGGTACAAATTCTAAGGTCGACGACTCAGCATCTTTCTTCCACAGGTAAACAACTACCATCTGCCTAGCACGACCACGAAGCACAGAATGAAAAATGATTTATTTGTGCTAATAAAAAATTGCCCCCTGTAAGCTTATTGGACACATTGGACCAATGACTGATTCAAACATCTCTTCTAAGACACATAGAAGGAGGCATCTTAGCCTTAGCACAGTGCACAGACCTGTCACTTTGTCACAGACCTCTTTGGTGTGCTCACCACAGCTTCTGCCCAGGAGATGGCTAGGTGGCAAACTCCCAGGACTCAGCTCAGTGTCATCCTCCCTGCAAGGATGCTGCCCACTTTGCTGCTGCCATCCAGGCCCTCTGCCCCCACATCTCTGCATCTCCCAGCAGCTCTGGGACTGGTTCACTGAGCCTGTACCCGACCACCTGCAGGGATGCTGCGTTTGTGTTAACTCTTCAACCCTTACAGACTCTTGACTGCTTGGCAACTTTCTGCAACTTAATACAGTTGTTTGAAGTGTGCTGTGTAATTTGATGTTAAGATAATTGGGTGTTAAGATAGTAGTGATTAAGATTGGAATTGAACAAAGAATGTGATTGCTTTGGTCACCAAGGAAATGGAAAATATACAGTGAAGTAAAGGCAAAAAAAAATACGTGATGTTACTTGTAAATCTATTGACAGTCAATAAATTCTAACATTGTGGAAAGACAAGCATGACAGTCTGTGTTATTAGCATAGCACGCTTATAAAAGTCACCTAGATTTTCTCCTCTGTTTTCTTCTAAAATTTTGTAGTTGCAGTTTATATTTATGTCTCTGACCCAGATTGAACTAATTTTTATGAGATATACAGTCTGTATTTAGATTCTTCTTTTTTGCATAAGCATGTCCAATTGTTTGAGCATCTTTTATGGAAAAGATTACCATTTCTCCATGTGTTGCTTTTGTTCTTTTGTCAAAAGTTGACTTTACTTGTGTGGGACTGTTCCAGGTCTGTCTATTCTGTTATACTGAGCTGTGTCTGTTCATTTATCAGTACTGAGTTGATCTGAATATTGTTGCTTCATTGTAAGTCGTGAAATTGAGTAGTGCTATTTCTTCAATTTAGTTCTTTTTTTTTTTTTTTTTTTTTTTTTTTTTTTTTTTTTTTTTTTTTTTTTTTTTTTTTTTTTTTTTTTTTTTTTTTTTTTTGTGGTGCCGGGGATCGAACTCAGGCCCTTGTGCTTACAAGGCAAGCACTCTAATCACTGAGCTAAATCCCCAGCCCCTCTTCAATTTAGTTCTTTAGGATTATGACCAGTTAACTTCCCAACCTAGGAATCTGAAACCAGGAGACCGCCGATTGACACTGAGGCACTTTTATGTGTGTTAGTCTGGACAGCAGGCCCCCCAACACCGTCCCAAGGCTGTCCCTGCATCCACCCAGCCTGGGATAGATGTATAGGGGTTTATTTGTTCTTTGGGCAATTCCAGTATCTTAGAAGGTGACGTATCCCCATCTTCCTCTCCTTGTTGCTTTTGTTGTAGCTGCTGCTGTTCTACTTTTCCCCTTCCTCCTTCTTCTCCCTCTTCTGTTTTAATTTAAACCAAGTAGAATTGGTCCTTCTCGGTAAGAGTTACCTTAGCTACTGTAGGAGACAATAGTGGCTACCTCACTGGTTGTAGGACTAAATAAGATAAAATACAACACACTTAGCATAGTGCCTGTCAGTAAGTAAGTACTTGGTAATTAGTAGCTTTTACTAACATCTAATAATAGCTCTTGATATCTACTTAGTGCTTGGTAATGTAAACTACACAGTCCTGTGTTGCTTGCTTGTCTTAACCACTGTTTGGAAGTAGTGTCTACATTTTGGAGAAGAAGAGATGGTGGTGTTTGGGGGTTTGCCCAAATCCCAACGCTGGCGATTGACTGACTGAGCAAGGAACTCTGCCTAGGCCCCTCACTGCACGATCAGACTCTCTCACGGGGCCAGGCAGCTGCGGGGTCGCAGGATGGTGTGAGTCATGGTGGATGGCAACTTTTTTTCCCAGTTTCAGACACAAAAATCAAGTAGGAAAGCACCGGTTCTCAGGGGACAGAGTGTAGAATGGTCTGAGTTGAAGGCGGCAGCTCTGTAGTTAGGGTGACTTAGTTTTGGGATTGGGCCTGCAGTCCTTTGCTGAATGCTTTTGGAGCCATGGACAGCGCCGGGAGCCAGTTTGCTCCTGGCTGCAGCTGTCTATATCCTTACACATTTATTGCACATTGTATTTAGTGCTTTTTGTGAGCCGACTCTGTCGTGGGCTAAAGGTGAAGGGATCAATGAAACCCGTTGTAGGTCTGCCTTTTAAGAGCTTATAATATGTTGGAGAAAGCAAACATGAAACAAGTGTAATGCAATATAATACCAGGGATATGGTAGCCAGAACACGTGTTTTGGGAATGCAATAATTTTCAGAACGCTTTTTATATGTCAAGCGCTATGCAAATGCTTTACACAGATCAACTAGTGTAATTTTCCCATCAACCCCATGAAGGCAGTATTGCTGCTGTTCCTGTTTCACGGAAGGGGAATCTGAGGCACAGATACACTGTAAAGTTCTGCAGCCTGCCTTGCTAAGGACGGCACGGAACTGCCTTTCCACGAGGAGCTGACGTGTGGTTCATTCTGCAGTAGTTTGTGAAACTTCCAGAGGAACCATTATCCAAACTGGCATTAAAGGATGAGTTCCATGGACAGAAGGGAAAGTGTATTTCAAGGAGAACCGCGATGTGACTTAGAGCATGGATGGATGAAGGCGTGTACTGTGTTCAGCGGATGACTGATAAGCCCGGGGCTTGAAGAGTGGCCGGAAGTGGTTGGTGATTAAACTGAAAGGCTCAGGCAGATGCAGTGGGCGCTGGGGCGTGCGGAGAGTCGGAAGCAGCGACTGAGAGTTTCCAGCAGAGGTGGGCAGCAGCAGTGTGGACCTGGCCAGGGCGCGTGTCCTCTGAGTTGTCGCGAGGCTGGGTACTTCTAGAAGGCTCCGCAGCGCTCTCAGTGGGGCAGGGCACCTGCTTCTGAATGTGACAGTGGATGTGCCCACTCTGGGTGGTTGGGGGCTGGCGCTCCGCAGAGTGGCAAGTCTGTGAGCTGTTAACTACTGTTCAGGCCAAGATAAGAGGCTTGCTCTAGAATGTAAACCAATATATTACTCCTTTTATTGAGAAAGTCGTGTATGTGTATGCACGCACACACACACATATGCACACACAATCTGTGGAAGCCAACAGTGTGCTTAAAGACCAAGTTGATTTAGATTCCAGTGCAAGCTGCTGTATCTTGGCAGCCTGATAGTAGTCCGTGACCCTTCTTCACTCGTCCACAATCACAATTCCAATAGCATTGCTGTGGAATCGGTTCATTTTATTTGTTTGCGTGTGGGCTATATACTTCAAATATCTTTTTCTCTATACAGTATGTTAATTTGGTATATGGAAAAAAGTTTTAACTGTTGAGGACTTTTCTTTCTTTAGGCAAGCCAGTTATGCCAAGGATTCATCTTCCAATTTTTAATTTGGAACCTCACACGACCACTTACCCTTGATTAATAATTGAAAACTCTTTCCATACATGTGGGCTAGTGACCTTTCCCTCTCCTGAATCGTGAAGAACTAGCTGCCCATTTGTAGGAAAATGATGGCTCTTGAGATCATAATGCTAAGGGAAATAAATCAGGCACAGAAAGTTACATTTATCATGTTTTTTTCTAATATGCGAAACACAAAATATAAATACTTTAAAGAACAAAATAAAAGCGAGATGGCAGGAAACAGGGAGGTAGACTCTGGAGAGTGGAAGGAGATCTAGCCAAGGAGTTGGGGGGAGAAAAAGGCAAGTAAAAATGACCAAGATGTGATATGTGCATATACCGATTCCCCAAGATGAATGTAATTATTATGTATCACAAATATACTGAACAAAAGAACTAACTGCTTTTCAGACTTTAGGATTTTTTCAGCCTCAATCCTTGGATAATGATGATTCCTTCTCAAAGGTGCTCAGAAGTGACAGCACACTGGAGAGGGAGTAGAAGTAATGATTTTTCTATCACTTGAGAGTAAAGTGTAAGCCGAGTTGTCACTCCGCAGTCATGCCATGAAAGGGATTCAAGCCTCAGTAAAGCATCTGGACTCACAGACCTTCAAGATTCTTTGCGACCCAGCGATTCTCTGATTTGTCCGAGGTCAGACAATCAGTGAGCAGGCGAGTAGGCCCAGCACCCAGGTTCCCAGCCCCTCCACCCCACTGTCCTCTGCAGCAAGAGCTGCAGAACAGATGACAGCTTCCCAGAGGCTGGAACAGATGCTGAGATGTTCATGTAATGGCGGGACCTTTGTAGGTTTTTCTCTGTCTCTGCTGCTGACCACAGCCTAAGGATTTCTTTCCATCCAGTACTGAGGCCCAAACTTATACTGCAGGTGGGCTGATGTTCTAACATGCGTGCTGGGAAGGTAATTCCCAATCCCCAGAGGAAAGAGGTGTCAAATCCAATTTTACCGAGGAGCTGATCTGTAGTTCGGCTCTTACAACTCTGGCTTACCCCAGCAATGAGCCACGTAATGTGCCTTAAAGGGCCACCCTCGATTTGAACACAGTCTGACATATATCAGTTCAGTACATTGCCCAATGCAAGGTCTCTTTATTTCTATTGATCTGCTTTTCCTAAATGCTTTTTAATTCTAATGATGTCCATTAATATTTCAGTTAAATACTATAAGGCTTTGGTTAAAAAAAATAAAAATAAAGTGTAGAACAGAGTTGGTAAGAAAAAACTTGTTGGAAATTGACGTCCATCCGTGCCAATTGCCCAGAGACAGCATTCAGACTGGGGAAAAAATCTTCAAACAATGTGCTCCCAAATGGTCCAAAATTCTCTGTGGGTGCACAGTTCCCAAACTTATGACCCACGCCATTGGCTTTGCTGCTTACCAGCTGTGTGAGTGGTCTTGCTACTTAGCGTCTCTATTTCTCCACCATAAAGTAGAGATAATAAATCCTAACCTGGCTGACTGTGAGTGCAGATAAGATAACCCATGCAGATGCTCGGCCTGTGCCTGGCACGTGGCAGGCATTGAGTAAATGTTTAATTTCAATCTGTCGCATGCACATTATCTATGGTAGCCGGGCGAGTCTCTTGTACCATGCAAGGCCGTTTTATCCCTGCCTCAGTGATTTTGTCTATAAGCAGGAGGGTGTAAGTGATGGTTAAAACTCCCGGCTGGAGTTTTGCCTTCTCTGCTTTTGGATTTGGGTAAGTTAATTAGCCTCCATAGGCCTCAGTTTCTTCACTTCAAATAATGGGAGAAGTACTGTGTTTATCATATTGCAGATTAAATAAGACAAGGCTTGTGAATATTCAGCCATGATTATTCCAGGCCAGCTTATTGAGCTCCTATTATGTGTTAGCTTTGGAGGCAGAGTGGTAAGAACACAGAACAGTTCCCACAATCGTGGAATAGCCAGGCTAATAGATGTGCAACTGTAAACAGTTGATGATTACAAGTAATTACAGAGCAGAAAAGTATTGAAGTGTTATGGGAACATTTAGCAGGAGTGCCCAGGATGGAGGCGCTAGCAGGATGTGGGGCTGGGGAAGGCCTTACCAGGAAGAGGTAACAGCAGATGTTGAGACATAGAGGGAGGAGAGCACGTGCTGTGTTCAGAGAGCAGAGACTAGCAGGTGCTAGTTATTATTCTCCGTCCTTCTCCTGGGCACCTGAACTGTAAATCACTGTTTAGGTGCTTTCTTTAAGTCACATTGTTTTCTCGCTTAAATGATGCCTTCTTTGACTATGTCAAAACCTAGTCCCTCTACTCTTAAGGCCTATAGCATCTTAGTCCAGGCTCCATGTTTAATTCTGTGCTTTTAAAATCCTTTCTCAAAGTTTTAGGTCTATTTCTAGCATCATCGAATGGCTGCAGAGTTTTCTGAAGGAAAGAGCCCTGGCCTCATGTTTTCTGACTCTTCAGAGGGATTAGCACAGCGCAAATCCTCAGTGGCCAACAAATATGTAATGTGTGGTGTTTGAAACAGATCACCTCCCTGAAGCCGTCTACTGACCCCTGGGTGGGGGCGGGAGGATGCACCCTTGGGATCTGGGTGGGTGACCTCGCCTGCTTCTGTGCATGTGTGATCTTGGATAAGTCACTCTTTTTGTTGGTTTCACTTTCATCGGATGAAAGTTCAAGAAAATACCATACTGTATTAACTGTAAGACTCGGTTTTTCCTTCACATTTTAACATCTTTGAAGCTTGACTGTACCTTGCAATGAATAGCAAATTAGTTTCACTGGTAGTGTTTTTTTCTTTTTTCTCTCCTTGTGATACATACAATACTGGTATTTCTTACATTCAGTGGCATTTTAGATTTGATGAAATATAATAACCTTTATATTTTAGGAATGTTGTGAAAATTCAAGCCAATGTACTCAATTCATCTGTCCAGAACTCATTTACCTCGTGTTGCCATACCAGTTAAAAGATAGTTACTGACTATAAGAACCAGTCCCTTGACCAAGACAAGCTTGTAAACCGACAAAGTTAAAAAAAAACTGTTAGGATGCGTGCTTAGTACAGAATGCCAAAGCTCAAAGCCTCCCACTTTTAGCTTCAATCCTTCCCAATGTATTTTGCCAATTTCACATATTGTTAAGGTTCACGGCAGAATGTTCGAGTTGTCAGGGTCTTTGGAGAAACTCTCACCCTCCTATCCAATGGAGAAATAAGAGCAGATGGAGAACCAAAAGGTCACCATTTGTAGGTTGCAGTGTGTAACTTCTACCTGCGAGTAAGCAGGTTCCCTGGAACTGTGCCCCAGAGCTACCCATCTACAGTCACTGGTACACTGATAGGCTGACACTGTGGAGGTGGCCAGAGAGAGAATGTGGCTATATTGGGCAACCTACTCCAAGGAGGAGCTGGGCTACTTGTGACAACGCAGATCACATAAAGTCACTTGCTAGCCCAAAGAGAGTACAGCTGCCCACCTAAAGGAAACTTCTGGAGCAAGGTGATTCCTGGCATGGAATACTCTTTTAACAGTTGGTAGCCATTAAAGACAATTACAGCAATTTTACAGAAAAGAAGAATAACTCCAAGTTTGAAAATGTACTGTTTCCATATTACATACCCTTCATGCAGACATTTGAAAGCATTTCTTTGTCGAAGGTTCCCAAGCTTTGGTTCCATTTTGGTTAAATTTTCTTAGCCCAGGGATTTCTTGATCTCTTATGCAATTTTCAATTCAGATGGATTAAAAAATTAATCTGTCAGCACTGTTTATGTAACTGTATTCCTATTGTATAATTACATCAAGCCCATAATAGTAGGGCATTGCATACCCAGGAATTTGCTATTGTAATTTTAAAAATAAAAATAATAAAAGCAAATAAATTAGGAAGAAAAAACTTAGCATGTTAGTCAATGCCAAGGCTGATTCTATTGAATCACAACAAAAATATATTCGATTAAAAAATACGGACCTCTATCTCTGACACTTTTTTCAGAAAATGCAGGTAGTCGTAATAAATTGCATTGCTGGAGAGAAGGAACAAAAAAATTTAAAGAATAAATTATTTTTAAAAATCTCCATAAAGGGGGCTGGGGATTTAGCTCAGTGATTAGAGTGCTTGCCTTGCAAGCACAAGGCCCTGAGTTCGATCTCCGGCACCACAAAACAAAAAAACAAAAACAAAAAAATCTACATAAAGCTTTGGATTTGGTAAAACCCAGTTTATTACTGGCTTATTTGTCTGTTTGCTGGCTAGGGATTTAGCACAGAAAGAGGGATCTGTGGTTCTGAGAATAAGCCATGAGTGTGGTTTGCCCTGTACAGGATTTAGCTGTGTTCTTCTAGTGGAAAAGCTAGTTTAATTTACAAATGGAGTCTTGATACACTCCAGACTCTGAATAAGTGGAGGGGGGTGGGTAACAGTTGAAAGCTGACAAACCACATAGCTCATTTCCTTTTATTGATCTGCGCATAGAGCTTTGCTGTTGCATCTTAGAAATTAAAATCCTTGATTCACAGAATAGTCTGGTGCGATCTGGAGAGATGGAGAGACGTTGTTGTGGTCTCTCAGGAGTAAATAATATGAATATTTTAACATTCCCCAGGAATAATTTACATGATTTCAAGTGTTCCAAAGCAACAAGATGCACAGTATTTCTTACACTAGAGCAAACAGACAAATGTTTTGGAAAAAATAGGAAGGTGGAACTGTGTTTGTAGGGCTGTATTTTCAAGAATTCTCTATTTCTTTGGTTTGTTCTTAATCAGTTATTTGCTGAGGGGCGTGTGTAGGTGTGTTTGTGTGTGTGTGTGTGTGTGTGTTTGTGTATGTGTGTGTGTGCCTGTGTGTTTTGGGAAGTGTTATCCCTAATAATAGATACAGGCAGCCTACAATTCAGATTTACAAACTATCCTTACTTGCAAGTGACAGCTTCTATCTCCCACCCTCTCTTGTCATTTTTTTTTTTTTCTGGTGGAGCTATTGATGTTCTTGTTGCTTTTAGTGTTGTGTATTAAATTTTAAAAATAACTTCTAAGCAATTATAGAATGTTCTGGTTAATTTTGAGGCTAGTACAGAAATCCTAAAAATCACAAAAAAAAGCACAAAGGAGGAAAAACCCAAAGTTAATCACTCTTCATATTTTTGTGAATATCTTTCTAATATTTTATTTATTTTTATACATATATAATAAAATTATATATATATTTTTTTCCTAGCCTTCTCTTTCTTTCACCTAGCACAACCAGAAGATAAGTGCTTTTCTATGACATGCTATTTTCCAGTACCTGTATATTCTGTTGTATGGGAGTTCCATTGTTTGTGTAATAATCTGCTCTTTGGGGACATTTAGGTTTCTTATTTTTCTTTATTATACAAGTGACATTTTAAGCAGTTTTATGCATTCATCCTTATGCGCATTTTTATTATACTACTTCCTTTGTACAGTTCTTTGTAGTCAATGGTCAATGTTACACTGAAAAAATAATTTTAAGCCTGGACATGTATAATCTAAGTATCTCCAGAGAGGCTGTAGCCAGTTTATACCAGCTCCAAAAGAGGTTTCTTGAGAGTGCTCATTTTTCATACTTCTTTACACTGCATAGTCTCATTTTTTTAACCATTTTAGCTCATTGGATAAGAATATATTTTCATATTTTTATTTGTATTTTTTCACCTTTTGAGGTTAAGTATTGTAGAACTATTATTTTAGAGAAAATCAGAGAACATGAGCTCTTTTTTCACCATGTCTTGGCTTGATCCATTTGCTTTGAACCCCCTAAGTCAGCTGCCCTAAAGATAGGACTTTGGGGATGGTTCTGGCCAGGGTGGAAATCCAGTTGGGAGACAAATGAAATTCGGACAATGTGAGGGTGTCCTGTCCTTAGGAAGGAGGTCCCAGAAGATGAGAAGGAAATACAGGGAAAATGAATCAAAGCTTTTCTTTTTCTCTAAAAAAAAATCTCTAAGTCAATTCTTTGCCATGAAAAGGAGGAAGAGAACTTTTTGGCCTGTCTTTCAGGACTCAGGACAGGCCAGGTATCCTATACTTGGACTACACCTGGATAAAATGTTTGTGCACTCTTAATAAGAATGAAGATTCTAATCATAGTTCTAACATAGCTGTTCCAGAAAAATGGTTTCTAATTTTGGGAACATAAGTTACTGGTCATTTAGGGGAACTACATACTCATTTATTTTTCTGAATTAAGTAAGTATAAGCCAAGGCAATCCAAGCTTTGCCTTTTTTTGGGGGGGAGGTAACTTGATTCTTCAATTATAAATAATGATTACTTAATGTCTGTTCATTCTTTCACAGTTTAGGGTGAATTCTAATTAGCTCTCTCTCTAAGATGTGTGGTTTGTGGCTTGAAAGGTTTTCTAATGTCTTCCCTCCCTGGAACTAATGACTCAGAACCAAGAAAGACTGACACAGATCTCCATCTCGTGCCGGGGCCACAATGCTCCACAGAACACCGTGCCCTCTTGCAGGCTCGCTGCTCAATGAAGACAGAGCCCACCACCCCTCCAGTCTCAGCCTTGTCCCTGATTAGTTACTGCACTGGCAGGGTTTACACTGACTTATGGTATGCTCGTTTCTGGGACACCAGAGGCACTTTTTTATTTAAAAAAAAAAATACAATTTTGGCTAGGAATTTCTCCTTGCTCCTTAAGGAGATTAAAATGTGATTTTATGGGGCTTCATCTTCCAGATCCTTGTGAAAACAGCTCTCGTCCTAAGTGATGGTGGAAACTGATTGAGCGAGCCACTAAAGAAAGATTTTTGTCTACAGCCTCTAATTCACAATAGGCCGACTTTATTGATTGGTCGCCCATCAGCATTGGTATGTGAGGATTACACATGACATTCTGAAACAATGTAACTGTGTCCTAAGCATAATGCACAAACCAGGTTTACATATGAAGTAAAATCATCAGAGAAGATAGTCCTAATTTTATCCTACATAAGAGTAAAACTTCAATAATATATTTAAAGAGTAGGAATTTCTATTTACTGAAATTTCCTGCTTAAGCATTAAATAGATTGGGATAGGAAGTTATTGTTGAATTTCAGTTTTGCAAGAGAAGAGTCCTAGAGGTGGATGGTGGTGATGGTTGCACAGTAATGTAAATGTATTTAACTCCACTGAGCTGTACACTTAAAATGCTTAAGATGGTAAATTTTGTGTTCTATGAATTCTACCCAAATTTTATACAAAAGGGTTAATGGGAAACCTTTTCAGGAGAATTTTTTGGTCTGAGCTGTGACTTAGTGCATATAGGATATTAAATGTAATTGTACCTTTACTAGTTGCTTGAGAGTCATTATTCTGAATGCCAGTTCTCATTATGAGGCTATAATTTTATAGGACCCGGGAAGATAAAATACATTTTGGACTCAGAACCTGTTTGAGAAAGAGCTAAACAATTCTTTCTGTTGTTGTACCTTCCTGTGATACATTCTTCTCCAAAGTATACAGCGAGAAAAACAATTTGGATCTCAATTAATTGGGTACTAATTTATCTTGATATCTAATTTAAGCTCTATCTTAAAAGATCAGCTACCTAGCCTTGTATTTAATTTGAACTGATTTCATGTGTAACTGTACAGGAGAAAGTGGGCTGAAATGCGGTTTTCTTCCCATGCCTGCCTTCTCTCTGTAAATGTTTTTGAAGGTCAGCTGTGGCGCAGAGGAGAATTAATATTAAAATACATTTAATAAATAAGCTGTCAGATGATTCCCTCAGATACCGTAAGCAGCAGAAAGTCTTCGTTCCTCTCCTTTCAGATCCTTGTGTACAGAGTCTCCGCTGGCGTCTCCTAACGGGCCTTCTGTAATCATTTCTAGCCCAGCCTTACTCTACTGATTTCATCGCTCTTGAGTGACGGAGCCATTTTCTAACAGAATACAGCCCTGACCTGGGAGAGGGAGCAGAAATAGTCATCTACTGGCAGAACAGTTGGAGAATAAAAAGAAAACAATGGATTTGGCAGCCAGAGTCTGCACAGACCGGCCCAGTGGCCCCAGCAGACTGAGCAGAGTGCGGGATTTTGGTCTTTCTTTTGAATTGTCATGGCCATCTCATGTTAAGCCCACAGAGCATTACGGGAGTAGGATTTTGAACTCTGTGCCCTTCATGGGCTCTGCCTAGAGGCACAGACACAGGAAGATTAAACATTAATTGAAGTGTCTACACGGGAGAATAAACAGTGTAAAGAAGTAGAAAAATACCCAGCTTCCCCACCAAGAGAAAGCCATTTTAGAAAGACAGGTCTTGTGTCAGACGTTGGAGATGGATGTAATGGGGCTTCACTAGACCCAATGTTAGGATCGTTTCTCAGGAAAACATTCTGTCTTTGATTCCTGGAAGAAAAATTTGAAAAATTCAGCCAATGTTGAGCCGGCTTGGGAGCTCTAGTGGTACACAGAGAAAGGAAACGTGGCTGTGTTCAAGGTACAAGTCATAGCTGTCCCTGCCCAGATCTGGCCTCCTGCACCTGATTGAAGTCCTTGCCTCCTGAGGATTTCATTCAGTACATGAGATTAGGCCTGACAGATTTTCTTCAGGTTACTTCTTAGCAGGTGACCTCCTGTCCTTCTGTTTGCTGAGGTAAAAATCCTGGAGGTCCTTCTTGCTTGCTTTCTGTTTGTGCCCTCATGTTTATATAGCAGATCCTCTGGAATACATCAGAAGCCCTGGATTTTTGCCACCACCATTCTTACCATTCTCATCTAGGACACCGCCACAGCTGCCTGGAGTATTGGCTCTGTCTCCTAACTGGTCGGCCAGCTTTTCTACCTGTTCTTTAAATCCTTCCCAACCTGTTAATCATATCACTCCTTTTATAACATAACTGAGGCCCTCTGCACCTTTGCTTAGGACTTTTGTCTCAGATGTTAAGCCAAAGCCTTTATGGCATCCTACAAAGCCCCCGGTGATGTGGTGTCCTCATTTTGGCCTCGGACTCATTTGTTCTTCCTTGCTCTGCTGTAGCTGGAATTTCCTCCTGCTGTTTCTCATTTGGCTAAGTCTGCTCCTACCTCTGGCCCACTTCCCTCATTTCCTCTACCATAAGAATTTTTAAAAATTAGTTAGTTACATGGTTCTCTCACTTTTCTTCAAGTGTGACCAATTTTCTTGTTAGAGAATCTTGTCAAAACTAGCTTATAAAAAATCAGAACACCTTCTGTTCATTTCATGTTTTATTTTTCCCTTACTGTTTTTCTTCATTGTACAATTTATCACTTGACCATTCTGTTTATTTTATTGTTTTATTATTTATAAAGTACTAACAGCCACACTGATACAAGTTCAATGAGCATGGGGCCTATATTTAATTCACTACGGGTCCCCACTATCCAGAAAAGTACCTAACACATAGTAGGTGTTCAGAAAGTATTCGTTGAATGAATGTATTGTTGGTAAAGCTGGGGTTTAAATTCAGCTTTCTTATGTATCACTTGTGTGAGGTTAAACAAGTTGCTTCTCAGAGTTAAAGTTTTCTCCTTGAAAAAATGTAGGTTCCATTTTATATGTTAAAAATAGAATAGCTATTATTATTGTTGTTATTGTCAGTATTGACTGAGCTTTGATTTAAGACTAAATTTACTGAGGCATGGGTAGTTTCCCTGGGAGTGGAATCTAGAAACTGGCTCTAATCAAGTGTGGCTTTTCTGGAAGCAAACTTCTAGTTGCTTGTATTTAGCATTTTGTATTGTATTCTAGAAGTAAAGTTTAGAAAAGTGTGGGCTACCTGCTGATGGCTCTTGCTTCTGCTTGAATGATCTTTGACTCATTATAGCCTTCCACATTGTAAAATTTTCCCATTATTTTTAAGCAAGTCATTAAAATTAAATACAACTGCAGAATGGAGAGTATTCTAGTCCCTCAATTAAATAGGATTAGTTAAGATATTCTTTGTCTTCTTGTGTTTAGCCAACATGCACTACTTTATGTGCTTTTATTATTTCAAGCATTAGAAGGTAATAGCCACATCGGCTGGCTATTTTTTGGGGTTTGGGGGGCTTTTTCTTTTTCTGTGTGGGTTTTTTTTTTTTACATTAGCTTAAAAATATAGTTACTACTCAGTTCTGTGACGAACACACATGCAGGTTGTTTGCTTATTAACCAGATTTGGTGTTAGGCACACATGTATAATGCTAATAATTGTTAGCTATTAATACTGTAAATTTGGTCCAAATATTTTAAATGTTTCTTCTTCCAAGACTTAATGTTAAGATTAGAATTTAGAATTGAGTACAAGTATCTATAAATCATTTCAAAGAGAAAAAATGAATGCAAATCAGAGACCAGCTGGAGGCAGATTTGCATGATTATTTTAATGCTATGACAGGACACGAACACTTGGAAATTTGAATTAGAGCACTTATTTCTCATGGCTGGAAGGGTCACTGAATCTCTCATTTGTTGTGGCCAATATTGCCTGATGTTATCAGCAAACCCTACTGATAAAAATTGAGAGTCCAGTATTGTACTTACTCTATTTGTTTTCACTGCTTCCTGGGTTTGAGGACTGAAATGAAATAAGCATTTACACTACAGGGAACTCTGTTCCTCATTTACATTATTGGTGTTCTCTAGAAATTGTTCCACAGTTTTCAAAAGGTAAATCATACCATCTGGTTATCAGCAATCACTTGTCCAATCAGAGCCCAGAGACAGAATGTCTAACATTCACTCCCCAGCCACTCTGAACAGAGGGTACCAGACTAAGAACAAGGCCACTTTTTCCAGACGAGTCTAGACATAGTCTTTTCTACACCTTGAAGCTAATATCCGACTGATTGAGTCTTGTTGGATGACCATTTCTCAGATGCCTGCTAAATCTTTTAGTGCTATTAATTAAACCGCTCATAACAACTTTACAAGAGTTCCTTTTCATTTTAGATATAATTATCTCTCTGCTTTCAGATTACCCTGTTGCACTTAAAATATATGTGGGGGGGTATAGTTTATGCCCATGCATATGCGTGAATGTGGGTATGCTGGTCTTCTTGGTTCCATTTTAGTTCCATTTTAGTTACTCAAATGAATAGCTGATTAAAAATAAACTTTAATAGTCATGTAAATTGGAGATGATTCTAATTTAAAAGAATAACTAGGCAGGTATTTCTGAAAATTAATAAGTAAGGCTATCACACTACATAGAGTGATTTTTTCAGGAATAGAACACTTGATATATCGGTTGATGCTTCAGTCTGGTATGGTATTTGAAAAACATAAAGTTGTAACATAGATTTTCATTTTAATGGGAGTGTTGTAATACCCTCATAATTTTTTTTTACTTCTCATTAGTTTTTATAACCTATGAATTACCTAAAACAACTTCAGTCATTTGAATTTTGACTTACCACTTATTTTACTATGTGCAAAATTGTCATTTGAGGAATAGAGTATGTATTTATGGCCCTGGTGTCTAAGGCTAGACATCAGGACTGTCATGGAATTTGTGGATGCCGCTGTGTATACTGCGGTTCTGTTGGGGGGTCTGTTCAGTGAGGAATAGCAAAGAATGGCAATGAAGGAGCTGTTACTGCAAATCTTGTGATAAGGAGAATCTAGGAGCCTTTCACTCTTTGTAGACTCATCTAGAGAATATTTTGTATAACTTATTAACCTTATTTCTCCAGTTTACTCATTCTTTGGTATGTTATTATCTACTTAAAATAGTCTACATCACAAAACCTCTTTGGTATGTTATTATCTACTTAAAATAGTCTACATCACAAAACCTCAAACCTTAATGTCCTCTGAATTTTAGAAGTGGCTTTTTGAGGGTGGTCGCGAAGATGGTCAATGTTGTATAGTCAGCTGTCCTTATCTGTGAGTTCCACATCTGTGGATTCAACCAACCATGAAGCCAAATATTTTTTAAAAATATGTCTATACTGAACATGCACAGACATTATTTTCTTGTCTTTGTCCCTAAACAGCACAGCATGAGCACTATGTACATACTCTTTATATTGTGTGCTTCTTACTACTAAAATCATCTGAGGATGATTTTAAGTACACAGGAAGAGCTGCATAGGTTATATGCAAATACCACATCATTTTATATAAGGACTTTGAGCATTCCTGAGTTTTATTGTCTGTGAGGAGTCTTGAAACCAGTTCCCTGCAGATACTCAGGGAAAACGGCATGTGTAAATCTATACATTTCATACATGCTATTGAAATATACATATCAAATATGTATTATTGAAGGCACATGTTATATATATATGCGTGTTTGAATGTCTGGAGACAAGGAATGACTGTATATGTACATGCATGTTATTGAACATATTATATATGATATGAAACTTCAATTCATGGCAGTATGTGCACACATATACACAAATATATGGTGCTTCTTATACATTCACGTAAAACACCTTCTATTTGTGCATTACTTTCTTGTTTTTACCACTTCTCCCTCTACCCTGCGGCAATTCAAGTAACTTACCTTCAAAATTATTTATATATACTTTTCTGTAATTTTCTAGCTTTTAGGCATATTTTGGGTAGTGATTAACTATCATAGTGATCACACCTTTTGTGAATCAAAGCTTCTCAACAGAGATGTTCTTCCGGCTTAGGTTAGGCAAGTGAGCTTGTTCTAGTCCTAGCCATCAGAATGGAGTGAAGAAATGTATAGACATCCGAGAAGATTCTAGCTCTTCAGAGTTTGCCAGGAACCAAACAGAAGTACACAGTTACATTTGGCCTTTTTAGAGTGGTCCCCGGTGCAAACCAAGACTGAGGACCTCTGGTAGGAGTTGACCCAGTTTGGGACAGGCTTGAAGTCAGGCGCCCTCTAGAGGAGGTGTGGAGCATCCTTGTGTTCTGAACTGGCATTTTAATTTAGGTGTTTCCCAGGTGAAGCTTTGCTCTGATTTTCCACCCACACTGTCCTCCTGAATATGACCATCTGCTTCTTTCTCTGATGAGGAATAATGGTGGTCATGGTCTTAAGAGCCCTAGACACCACTTCCTGACCGTCTGTGACCTCCTCTGTGCTAAGTACTTTAAAAGAAACATCTCTTTTAATGCTCCCTGTGAACTCCAAACCACTAGATCCGCTTTACAGATGAGGAAACTGAGGGTCTGAGAGGAAAAGTAACTTGCACAAGGTTACCAGGTAGTTACTGTAGTGTCAGAGCTGAGACTCAAATCAGGACTGCAGAACTTCTTATCCCAAGCCAGCGTTGTTCTTGTTCTATGCATCTTAACTTTTTGAGTATGCTCCAAAATATGTTTGCTGTACTCTTGCTATGGACCAAAGGCACTGTGGCCAGCACGGAGGAATCCAGGGTGACCAGGACATGGAAAAGGTCACAGACTGGTGGAGGAGACAGACACGCCGTTTCACTGTCACTTAACTGAATGTCTCTAGAATGGAAGCTCCCAGGTGACAAGGGCTTTTCTTTGTCTTGTTCTGAAGTACTTTAGACAGTTTTTAGGACATAGTAGGGCTGCAATAACTATTTCAAAATTGTATATATGAATATGTCATGGAATCCTGCCAAGAAGAAAAGCATTTTTCACTTTGCCATAGTTTTTGTTCACTCTGAGCCTGCTCTTGGTTCCTGATCCCTACCTGGATGGCTTTGTTCACAGCTCCGGGGTCACTCTGCTGCCCATAGCTTTCCTTCCACAGCACCTCTATGGAGCACACACCATGTTCCAGGCATCCTAGTGGACCTGGGGATGTAGAGATGGACCAGAGCAGACATGATCCCTGCCCCTGTGGAGAAACACTGTCACACTTGGTACTCCTTCAGGCCTTCCTTTTTCAATTGGCCCCTCATCCTCACGGGACCCTCTTCCTCTGCCACCCTGTGCCCTCTTATCATTAGCACAGTTGGTTACAAGTGTCTAAATGGCCGCAAGGGCCCTCACATCCCCAGTCTGACTGGACCAGATGCCACACCTTACACAGTTCCCTAGAAAGACCTTCTGCTACAGATTCTAACTCCACTTCCTTGTTTAGTTGGATTGTCCCAGGGAGAAAGCAGGAGACAGGTCAAAATACATCCACTGACCAGTGGAAAGGGAAAAGATATTAACACATGTGCCTCTCCCTATGAGAGAGTCAGTATTTTGAAGGTTTTTCTTGTTTTATTCAGTTCTCTCAGTGATCCTGGCAGGGAAGTGGTGATGTACGAGAGAGAGAGGGAGAAAGAGAGAGAGAGAGTCTACGTATTTTTCGTGGATGAGGCCCAGTAGTAGGGCGAGTGAGGTGTCATGCTCAGAGAGCTTGCCAGTGACAGAGCTGGGCCAAGAAAAGCAGGGAGGTCTCTGTCCTAGCCACATTCTCGTCCTTGGCACGAAATACCCGATGACTTAAGAGAGCTCTATTTTGGCTCGCATTTTCAGCGCATGGTCCGCTGGCTCCATGGTGGTAACAAAGCAGCAGAGCAGCATGGTGAAAGGGCCAGGGGAGAGGACAGCTGCTTGTCCATGGCAGCCAGGAAGCAGAGAGGACAGAGCCGGGGACAAGAATCCACCTTTCCATGTCACATCCTGGTGACCCAACTTCAGCTGGGCCTCACCGCCTAATAGCCATTCAGCTATAAGGATGCATCCACCTCCAAGTAGATCGTCCCGGATACAGCCACCTTCCCCAAGCCCCACCTCTGAATACATGAGCCTTTGGGAGATATTCCGGATCTAAATTGTAAGAGTCTCCCTGCAGACATGCTGATCTGGGACTATGGAGTCGTCTCAAGGCCATGAGAAAAGAGCGAGGAGGGAGGGAGAGTGGGCTGCCCGGTGGTACCTATTTATATCTGTGCCCTGGAAATTGTACGTGTAACTCATTATGGCGGTTTTCTGCTTTCTGCAACCTCATGGGGGGCCTTTCTTGTGTTCCTCTGCAGATTTATGAGCTTGTACATGGTACCTCCACTCTACAGCAGTCTTTAGGGTTCCCTGAGGATTCTCCTAGGGACCACAATTATTTAGGTTCTAAATTACCCTTGTCCAGTTTTAAGCAGATGAGCGGTATTTCCACCCTCTAAACAATGATTCCTGAAGCTTATTGCTGCAATAATATCACATTTAGTTTCCAAGGAAACTGCATATCCATCCCTTTCTCCTACCCCTCCCACTTCCTCAAGCCTTGAGTTTTTTAACACTCAGAATGTGTCACTTCCACCTCTTGCTATTGTTAAAGTTTTAGTTCTGGCACTAGCTGCTATGAAATTACAGTTTTCTTTCTGATCTTCTTCTTCGTGTTTTGGATGCTTTTCTTCAGAATAGCCCTGCATTTGAAATGACTTTGAAATAAATTACTGCCTTCATTATGACACACAATAGACGAATGTATCATACTTCAGAGTCAGAGCTTCTTTAACCAAAATACCCTGGTTGTTTTCCTTCCTGTAGCTCTATAATTACTTACTTGATATTCCATTGTGTGCCCTGGAATAGAGTAAAGGGTAGGCTCCAGTGTACATGAATATTTTACTCTCAGTATGTGTGTGCATGGTGGTTAACCGGATAGATTCAATAAATTTGTAAACCCCAGATAAGTTAATTTTTGAATCTGAGAATCACTTCTATAGATTATGCTACTGCTGACTAAAACTATTCTTGGACATGGTCTAAACTGCTCTATTCAGTCAACCATGTTGAATACAACAGGAAGGAAGAATTCTGTTACTCCAAAGTACTCCAGAGTACTGTAGAGTCATGTCCGAAGCCAGGGGATATGTGTGGCGGTCACATGGAGTAAGGGGTTGTCAACATGCAGACTCACTGCTTAGACTCTTCACTTTCTCTACCCTTCACACACACACACACACACACACACACACACACACACACACACACACGCCCCTCCTGTCTCGGAACACAGTGGTGAGAACCAACCTATGGTACTGTCTATGCAGTCACTTCCTGTCACTGTGTCCCTGCCAGGGTTGCTGTGAGTTTTTGGGCCTCCTCAGCTTCCAGGCCATGGATACAGATACCTGTACTTCAGTGCTGGTTGTTTTCACATGGTCTGTCTGAGACTCAACTCTTAGGGAATGTGGACTCGGGGATCTGATTTGTCTTCAAAAGAAGGAATACTAATTAACACTCTCTGAATAGATAAAGATTCAGAAACAGTCTGGGTTTTGAAGCTTCTGCATCTCCTTGAGTAGAATGATTATACTGCACTCGGAAGGTGAAGTAGAATTAGACTTGTGAGGTCTGTTACGGGATTGTTGTTTGTGGGAAGTGATCTTCCACTTACCTGGTCTTTTAAGCACCAGGCCCCGGCTGCTGATGGGCAGCAGAGTTGGGTGGCACCAAGAGGGTACGATTCCTATTTCATCCTCCCAAAGAAGAATGGGAAAGGAATTTTCTTAAGGGAACTTAACCCGGCCAGGATAATCCTAGGGGTGAGCCTGCCTCTCTGCTGGGAGAATACAGTGGATGAGGCCATCTTGAAACAGGTTAAGTTCCTAAATTCTTTTCTTACAGTGATGAGATTTGTACCCTTTATCTGTATACACCACCAAGGACCCTGTGATAAGTCCACAGCTTCCTAAACTCCGGGTACGTACATACGTACAGCCTCTCTGCATCTTTTGTATCTCCCTCTGTCTGTGGTTGCTCTGGGCTTCTCAGTGTCCCCTACTTCAGCCTCGGCAGAAGCTGGGAAGCCAGTAGACAGTGGAGGAAAGGGTGGATTCACTTGAGTTCACTTAATTTGTGATCTAAGACAGACACACCCTTTGGTGGTTAGTGAGTAAAATGACTAGTAAAGGATCAGAAGCCCTCAAAGAGTAAATCCAACGATGGGAGTCTAGAGTTTGGAATTTCTTAAATTCAAATGGGAATGCTAACTTATTTGGAAAATAGGTTGTTTCCTTCTGCCTGCTCCATCCCCCGCTCTCCTTGGAGAAGGAGGGCAGAAAGGCTGTTGTAGAGAAGTAGAAACAGTGCAAGTGAAGAGCGAAAGGCCTGGATCTGCAGTAGACAGTGGACGCTGGGCCCCTGTCGGTGCAGGAAGGGTCTATATTCCAGGCTACAGTGTTTATGCATCATCTCGGGAGCACAAAGCAGGACCTTAAAGGCCATCCGGTGGGGACTGATGGCGTGAGAGCCCAACCCCGAGGCTGGTGGGAGGACAGCTTTTCCTAGTCAGGAGACCACAGCAGACTGTGAATCCTGAGAGCTCAGCAGCAGACAAAGGCCACTGGATGGATGCTCACTTCCTTACCGGACAACTCTGACTCTTGGCGTCGAGTTTTGCAGTCTTCATTTCAGTAAAGACATTGTAACTACTTGGTGATTAATGCAGCAAAAATAATGTAGTATATGATATTGATGGCATTTCACCAGTATGGCAGTCTGTCCAGCAGTGTTCTGTAACAGGCTGTCAGGATTCAGGGACTGTTCTGTAGAGCAGAGTTAGAGGCAGGGTCCAGGATGGGAGGGAAGGATTTTTGCATGGCGAGGCAAAATTGTTAGAAAAGTGCATGAGACGCCAGCCTTTCAGCCTAATTGCCTTCTTGCAGCTTTGAAATGCTTAATATCTCCTTCTTGCAAGCTTTGGGATATATGACCAGTTGCTGGAAGGAGGTAGTGTACATTATCTTGAAAAATAAGACAAGCAAAGCAAAATCAAACAACATTAAAAAATAAAACCTATAAGCAAACACAAATAAAATGATTTAGTGGGATATTTTCTCAGAAATATCAGAATTTCCCAGAAATACACAGAAATGGTTGTTGCCTGTGACCCACAATGGCTTCCAGAATTTAACCACCCCTTTTTTGAACAGATTCGTGAAACAATAGTTGCATTATTTGTTAAGAAAACTTCAGCTGCTGGGTTTGGGAGTATTTGTTTACATACAGTGGTCTCGTCTTTGTGGCATGAAGGTGGTCGGCCACCCAGGCCAAATCCTGGAGTTGAAATACTATTTGTCATCCTTCTTCTGGACATATAAGATCAGTAAAGGTGTATTTTATTCATTTGATATTTATACTTCCATCCTCAAAAGCCCATTTAAAAACTGATATTGGTTTTAGTAGCATAAATAAGGAAAGTGAAATTAGAGTATAGAAACTTCTCAAAGTGTGGTCGGCATACAGCATCAGTGGCTCCTGGGAGTGTGTTAGGAATTTGTAAACTCTGGCTCACCTCAGACTTACTAAACCGGAGCCTGCATTGGACTGTGATCCTCAGGTGATCAGTGTGCACATTAAAATTTACAGACCACTGGTGAGGATTATCCTTTCAAGAAGACCGGCTGATCGGAAATGGGGTGGGTGTGGAGAATGTCCTGGCTAGAGGTGCAGCATGGAACAGGGCGTTTGAGCATGCCTGTCTTTGTGGAGGAGGCCGTTGGCCCTAAGAAACCAAAGAGAAAGTGGAGGTGGGGCAGCTGGGCTCGCTGGGGGACTGAGAAGCTGCGATGTGTGCACAGGAGGGATGTTAGGTGAGACTGGACCAGTGACCCAGGTGCCACCTGGATGGCGTGGCAGGGAAGCAGTAATGGGCAGAGCTGCTTATAAACAAGTGTGCGTACTGAAGAAGTTGGAAAGTTGACAGTAGTAAAAAATAATGACTTATTTTTCCTGACAATGGAGGTGAGGTGATTTCTGAGGGTAGAGGAGTCAACCTGGTCATGAGATTTAAACCAGGTAAATGCAGGAGCCCTCGGAAACACCCAGGTGGGAGGCCAGGAGGGGAAGAGTGAGGGAACCTGGCTGTATCTTGCATTGCCACTTTTTTTGGACAACTCGAAACACTTTTTCTAGATTTCTAGAATAGATGAGGTCCCCTGCATCTGTGTATATTAAATTCCAGCTGTGAACATTGTAGAATTAAAGAAACTAATATAATACTGGTGCAAAATGTAGGACTTTATTGACTGTATTAATACTATTTACTTTTAAAAAGTCAGAGCTTCTCTACAAATGAAGTAATTTTCTTCAAAGGCCATCATCCCCATTTGAGGGATGGAGACTCTTGGCGTTACTCCATGATGCATTTTGCCCACATGAATTGAGATTGGTACCCGGCTCAGCGGGCTCCCAGCTACAAGTTCCTTCCATTAGGCTACATACAGATTGTGATACATGGAGAGATTCTACTCCACTTGCAGAAAGAATTTTTGAAGGGTCCTCTCAGAGCATGCATGGGGATGCTGAAGGAAAAGGTAAAGAGAGAAGGGGGAAAGGGAAATCATGGAGAAATGTGAATAAACCTGCTATAAATAGGGATGGAGGAAACAGAGGGGAGGGGTGGGGAAGAGGGGGGAGAACCAAGATGCACCATGTACAGGTACAAAACAAATATGATGAATGTGATCATTATATGTACAATGTACCAATACATGTTCTTGGTTAAAAATTTTAAAAAAGAGAGAGAGACACGCCTTAATATTTGGTTATCCCGACACAGCTCAGAGGTCCCCTCCATCATCTCTGCCAACAGATCATTTTTATCCTTTCTTCGGCCGCTTGCTGCTGGGGCCTGCGTTCTGGGGCAGAGAGGCTTTCTGTGAGGACAGGTAGTTGAAATGCACTGCCTTCGCCGGGGCATTTGCAGCTGCGTACTTCTCAGCCCTGTGGATCATTTCTCAAAGCTTTTCATTGCTGCTACTCTTTGATCAGGAAAAATCACTTAAGGGTGAGACTGGAATCCACTTCCATAGACTCCCCTGTGTCCCCTGTCACCTCCTGGTCTTTACTTCTCTGAAGAGTCTGACCTTATGCATTAAATTTCTTTTCTGATTGTAACATTAGTCAGGTGAATTGGGAAACTAGGGACTTTTGTTTATTGATCCTTTTATCTTCTGCTTTTTTGCCTGCAAAGGTCATTTTTCAATTTTCCCAGAAGGTAATTCTACTTCTCTTAGTAATTCTCAACAAGCACCAAGCATAGGACATTAATGTAAAAGCCAGAATAAACATTAAGTTCAGAAGTGTCATAAAAACTAAAAGCAAGCTTTTATGCTTCTGCGTGTAACTTAAATTAGGTAGAAAAAATAGCAAATAATGAAAATGGCAGGGTGGAAGAATCTGCCACAAGGAAAAGAGCCACAAGGAAAAGACATGCCCCTTTTCTTTAGAAGTTTAGACATGAACAACATCTATTCATCTTTAGGTGGTAGCATTAGTGCTACTTTTTCAAAGAAGTCTTCCTTAATGTGAAACGATTCCATACTCAGTGTACATTAAAGCTTTTCTTTTTCTTTAAAAGATTATTTATTTAATTTTAATCACGAATAAAATTTATTGTGCACGATGTTTTTGAAGTCCGAATACATTGTGAAATGGCTACACTGAACTAATTAGCATATGAAACTTCACATTAAGTCTCCTTTATATTTTATTTTAATACTCTTGATTTTCTCACAAATATTTGACACAATGGTGGTTATGTATCTGTTTGAAGAATTTCATGATTAAACTTCCACTACTCTGGACTGTAAGTTCCATGGTTGCAAGGAACCTTGATAATTGTAGTAGTTATTCAATAAGTATTTACTGAATTAATAATACCAATAGCAGAATATTTATTGTGTTTGCTATGTACCAGGAAATGTGCCAAACACTCAATCCATCCATGACAGTTAAGAGTGATTCTCATCTTGATTGACTTGGGAGTCATCGAGGGGATAGTAAAGCCCATTTCTGGGTGTGACTGGGTGGATCACAGAGGCATGACCTTGGGTACTCTGTGGTCTCTGGCCCCTTCTGCTCTGGCTGGCAGTGTTCCCCTGCTCTGCTTCTGGGTCTCCATGAGCTGATCATCTTTGCTCTGTGATGACCTTCCAACATGCTTTCTGCCTTGGAGTCAGCTGAGTATGGGCTGAATCCCATGAAACCATGAGCCAAGTTTAACCTCTTCCTTTAGTTTGTGTTTGTCACATACTGCCTCTCAGTGATAGGAAAGCTGACTAGTACAGCATCTTATTTATGAATTTATAGTCTGCTTACTAGGTTGCCATGACAAAATACCGTAGACTGGGTGGCATAAACAAGAAGAATTTATTTTCTCACAGTTCTGGAGTCCAAATCAAGAGCTTTCTTCTTGGCCGCCTTCTTGCTGGGTTCCCACATGGTAGAAAGAGGAGAATTCTCCCTGATGTCTCTCCTTATAGAGGCACTAATCCAATTATGTCAGGACCCCACACTTAAGACCTCATTCAAAGTTAATTATTTATGAACATGAAATATAGCCATATTGAAGATTATGGCATCAGTATATAAATTTGGGGTTTACACACTTTCAGTTCCATACCTGACCCCCACAATCCATGTCCTTGCACCAAAAATACATTTATTCCATTCCAGCAGCACTAGAAGTCTGAACTCATGCCAGCATCAACCCTAAAGTGTAATATTCAAAGTCTCATCTAAATATTGCCCAACTCAGATTGTGTAAAACTCGAGAGACAGTTAATCTTGAGGCAAAATCCCTCTCCAGCTGTGAAGCTGCAGCCACATGAGTTACGTATTTCCAAAGTACAAGGGTGAGACAAGCAGAGGCCAGACATTCCTGTCTTGAAAAGCAGAAAGTGGAGAGAAAAAAGGAAGGACGGGTCCCAAGAAAGCCCCAAATCCAGCAAGGCAAGTTCTGTTAGCTCTGCTCTTTGGCTTGATGCTTTGTTCTCTGGGCTCTCTGGCCTCTCTTCCTTCACATGCTCAGCAGTGGCAGCCTGGCCCATTGAAAGCCGGGCAGCGGGGGTGGAGTTAGTCCTGACGAGCTCTGAAGAATAGTACATGTTCATACTGCAGAGCTCTATCCGCTTCAGTCTTAGACTCTGAGAGCCTTCATTAGTCCCACCTCCATCCCTCTCTGTTCAAAACGGCAGCATTTCTGCCCGTATAATCCCATGAATTCCTCATAAAGCCATAGTTCAGCTGCACTCCTGTGTTCTCTTCCTAATGGTATTTGGCTTTTTTTTTTTTTTTTTGGTAATATGGAGAGGTTGAGAACATTCCAAATTTTTAAACTCTTGTTCATTTCTGTTTGACAGGCCCAACTTCAGTTTTTCAGTGCTCCTGAGAACATTTTACAGTAAGCAATCAAGAGAACTAAATCTTTCCTTCAACGCTTTGCTTAAATGTCTCCTCAGTTAAGCATTTACTGTCATTGCTTAAAAGTCCCACCTTCCACAAAACACTAGAACACAGTTCAGCCGATCCCTCTTGAAAACTCACCTTTAATTTTTGTGTTCCTACCAAGAGTTCTTTCACAGGAATCTAGGCTTTTTCTAGTATGGATGTCATGACTCCCCCACCCTCTACCCATCACTCAGTTCCAAAGCCACTTCTACATTTTTAGGTGTTTGTTGAAGCAGCACCCCCTTCTTTTTTTTTTTCCCCCAACAAGACAGTTTATTTGGGGAAGAAGATGGAAGAGAAAGAAGATAGACAACTACCATGAGGTAGTGGCAGTTACAGACGTGAAAAGCCAGCACCCCCTTCTTGGTACTGAAATTTGTTGTAAGCTGTCTGGGCTGCTGTAACAAGATACCAGAAGACTGTATGGATCACACAACAGAGATGTATTTTCCCACCTTTCTGGAGGATGGAAAATTCAAGATTAAACCTCTGGCCAATTCAGTTACTGGTGAGGTCTCTGCTTCTGGTTTATGGGTGCCCATCTTCTCATTGTATACTTGAATGATGGAGAGTCCCTTAGTTTCTCCTCTAATAAGGACCTTAATCCCATTAGATAGGAGACCTACAATTATGACTTTGTTTAATCTTATTTTCTTCCTTATTCCCAATATAGCCACATTGGAGTTTAGTACTCCAATATATGAATTTTGAGGGGAAACATCAATCTCTCCATAAAGTACTCCCAACACACCTAACGAAGTAGGGATTGTGATTATCTCTGTTTTCCAAATGAAGAGTCTAAGATTTAGAACAACGAGCTTTTCCAAGGTCAGGTCTCACTAATGAGTCACGGTCACAGGTCAGGTCTGCTGAAAGTTGGACTTCTGAAGGTGTAGAAATCCAAACTAGTTACATATAAGCACTTCTGAGTAACAGAGTAATTAAAGTTTGTTATGTGTAAACCAGAGAAAAGTTTTGGAAAAGAAGTAGTTTGAGATACTGACTAGGAACTTGAGAATCAATATAGATAGAAGAGGATCTGTAGGCTAAAATAACAATGATTCTCAAACCTGTGTGTTAGGATCTCTTTACACTCTTAAAAAAGAGTATTGGGAATCTCAAAAATCTTTTATTTCTTGTATTAGTATCTGCTAATGTTTGTAGTATTAGTAAGTAAAGCTGGGCAGATTTAGAAATATTTATTAATTTGTTTAAAAATAATAATGAACCCATTTCATGTTAACGAGCAGAGCAAATATGAGAAATAATGACATTTTCCAAAATAAAAATAATTAGTAAGAATATTAGCATTTAAAACATTTTTTGCAAATGTCCCTGAGGTCTGGTTTTATAGAAGACAGCTGGATTCTCGTATTACTTCTGCATTCAATCTGCTGCAACATGTGATGGTTGAAGTTTATAAAGAAAATTCAGCTTAATGCAGATATGTAGCTGGATAAAGAAGGAGTATTTGAATAGTCTTTTCAAATTATTGTGGACACAGCTTTGTGACTACAGCCCAACTCCAATTGGTAGTTTTTTAAAGGTTAGTTGTTACATGAAATCTGAAACTGAATCAGTGAACTTTTCATGTTCTGTTACTTCCAAATCCATTGGTCTAACTTGCACTTTGAATTTCTCACCCACGCATGATTCGGTAGCACCTTGCCTTGGTCATTTGAAAATACCAGTTCACTGGGTTAATGCAGATCATTCAGTTGTTGACACATTTCCTTATATGGTATCCAAAAAATCATGTTTTGTTAACATCAGCCACTCCAGTATCTCATCAAAAAACATTAAGCCCCAGGGAGTTGCCAAGCTCATGTTGGTAAATATGAACTTTAGAAAATACTAATTTTCAATTGAAAACAAGATTTTTGTCACTGGCGTCAAATACTGTTAGTTGTTTTTGCTAAATTGATAGGATTATTTCATTCCTGTTCTTCAAATGCCCAAGTCTAAATTACTTTGTTAGTTTTCCTTTCAAGTAAAACAGTGCTCAGTAAAAAGCAACTCGTTTAACTCATGACTCAATTCCACAAGAGCACTTCTGTGTGCCCGCTGTATTTCTGCATGCCTTAGAAGTGCTTTATGCCTTTTCCCATTTCATCACACAAAATATTAAAAGCATGTGTACTAAGGGGCTTAGAAAATTAATAAGACTTACTACTCCATCAAAAACATTGTTAGTTGAAACTGGCGTTTATTTTTTTGAGAATTCGTGACCATGAAGAACACAATGACTACCAGTAAGTCTGGAGCCACTGTCTTAATTGATGTTGAGGTTGTAGCATTTTTCCTATCATTGCTTTCGGTGCAAATATTAACAGAATAAAAAAAAGCATAGAAAATATGCTTTAGTATTATTACAAAAGCAGCTTTGACTTGTGTTTCCCTAGGAAGGCATTGAGAGCTGCTGGTCTAAAGGAATTATGTCGTGGGGATGAGTTCCATAGCGGGAGTCAGGAATAAGCATGCACTTGGTTGAGTATGAAGTGCAAGGATCAGGGAATCTGAAATGCCTGCAGGGTGGGGAGCAGAGAAACTATCAACTGAGGTTGGTAAGAGGAAGAAAGGTTTTGCAAGGAGTCCTAAGATTCTGGAGTAGTTTGCCTTCATGGGAAGCAAAGAGTTTCACAATGACACTGTCTACGTATTTCTTCATCTGTAAAGGGAGAATGTCATTGTGTTTTGTCATTGTGTGAATTGGTGCATAAACAACTGGCAATGGGGTTTGGCTCATAGAAAGTCCTATACAAGTTACTATTATGGACATGGGGTGTTGCTCTGGTTGTCCAGTGAATTAGGGTAGTTGTTCCCACACTTTGGTCGGGAGAAGAATGCCCCGGAAGGCATGGGAAAACTCGCCGTGCCAGGCTCTGGCTTTGAAGCTTCCGGGTAAGATGTTCTGGGATGAGGCCATGAATCTGCGTTTCTCTCAGATTTGTGAGTGTTAGTAATGCTGCTCTTCTAGGCAGTACACTACAGGAAACTGAATCCCAGGAGTCCATGCGTGTCCTTTTCTTTGCCAGTTACTCAACATGCCAACACCTGTTATTCATATCATGAGTGGAAAGTGGTGTCCATTTATTCTTCTTGTTTCACTTGACTTCCTTTAATTTTGCCCAGAATTGAAATCCTCCCTGTGTTTTATTTTTATCTGAACAATAACTCAGAACAGTAAGTGATTCAATATTTACAATTTGCTAACATGTTCTATTTTGCTGTTGCCTAATTGCTATTAAAGCCAGATGACTGGGTTCCCAAGATGTGCCTGCCTGCCGATAGTTTTACTCAGCAGCATAATTTTCACCAGCTCTCCACTCCCTTACTGGTGTCACAGGGCATCTCTGTCACGCTCCTCCACTTGCCCAAGCTTACATGCTTCTGGGGCTTGGAGGCGTAGACTAGCTTTCAAGTGTGAAGATAAAGATGTGCTAAATGAAGAGTGTCGGTTGTTTGATGGTTATCCATGACGTTGATTTCAAATCATTCATTCATTTCACAAAAATGCAAGCACCAACTTTGTGCATGGCCTTTTGCTGGATGCTGGGAATCAAAAAGAGGACGAGATAGTCATGGTCTTTAATTTCAGTCTGGGGAGACCCTGATAAGTCAATAGGCAATTATAAAACAGGATATGACAAGAGAAGGGCAGGGAGCTAATTAAACTGATGGGACATCTAATCCATGGGAGGCAGGGAAGGTTTCCCAGGGTTGGTGACGGCTGAGCTGAAAGCTTAGGGGAGATTGAATTAGTCAGATAAAGAAAGCAGGCAAACAATATGAACAGTAATCCCTGCTGAATTAGCAGTGAGACCTAGAGAAGAACACAACGTCTTTGAGGAGGTTAATTTGGTTGGCTGATTGAGTTTCAGTGAAGGTAAAGATGCAGAAGGGGGGAATGATAAACAGGTAGAAAGGTTAGAGCTGGATGTGGTGGCTCATCCCTGTAATTCCAGGACTTTGGGAGGCTGAGGCAAGAGAATGACAATTTTGAGCCCAGCCTGGACAACCTAGAGACTTAGAACCTGTCTCACAATAACAAATGAAAAATACAAAGGGATGTAGCACGGTGCAAGGGCCTTGGGTTCAATCCCCAGGACTGGAAAAAACAAATCAAAACAGAACAGAAACCAAAAAACCAAACAAAACAACGGAAACAAAAAAGAGAAAGTAGAAATGTTAGTCATGGCCCTCTGTGCCTTTCGGACTTCTCAGCCTCAGCACTGTTGCTGTTTTGGGCTGAATAAGTCTTTGTTAAGGTGGGAACGGGGACTGTCCTGTGCATTGTAGGATATTTAGTGGCGTCCCTGGCCTCGGTCTTACATGTCAGTAGCAACTCCCATTCCTCCAGTATTGGTCACTAACATGTCTTCAGACATTGTCAGACATCCTTAGGGGAGTAAAATTGCCCCTAGTTAAGGACCACTCTTGCACAGATTTGTTTTCTTCTGAGAGTAGTGGAGGGTGACTGTCAGGTTGTATTCAGGGGAGGACATAACCGCATTTACACCATTGGACAGTCACTATGATTGTTAATGGGGTAGAGAATGCCTTAGGAGTTGGCAGGATTTGCAGTGTGGACACATTTAGGAGGCTGTTGTTACAATTTGGAAAAATATCAGCCCGATCTAAGGCATTGGCTGCAGGAACGGAAAGAACTCTTACATTAAGATATAATTAGGAGGTTGACTTAGCATGATTGGATGAGTAATTGGTCATAAGTGGTGAAGGAGAGAGAGCAATCAAGGCTGACTCAGGTTTCCGGCTCAAGCCCTGAAGAAGACAACAGTGTGATTCGCTGATGAAGGGAGCACAGACTTTTGCAGGAGGATCAGGAGAGGGTGGCTAGGATTATAGGTATGTTCAATTCAGGGGGCCTTGAGAACCAAGTGGAGACTTTTCTGTATAGCTCAAGCTTTCATTCAGGAACTTAGGAGAAGGCTCTGAAACAGTCAGCAACCAGATGATTAGACTCTGGGTACGTGTGCTAACTCCACGCAAAGAATGTAAACATTGTGTACTACAGACATGTACTTTGAAAAACATCCTATTACTATGAACATATATTAAAAAAACGCAGGTTATGGAGATGTCCACATTATCCCTGGTGTAACCCAAGCAGCAATTTCGAATTATAAAATCTAGAGCTGGAAGACAGATTCAATGCTGCCACAGAACTGATGCTTGGCCAGGCTGCTGGATTATGTAGGGATTTTTGTAATGGAGATGTATTTCCCAGGCAGACATCACTTGCCACTTCCTCAAGTAAAACTCCTTTTGAATTGATGATTAGCACAACTATGTTTCTATTTAATAAAAGGCACTTCTGATGAAAAGGTAGCAACGAATTTACTTTAGGGATTGGGTAACTATCACTGAAGGGTTATGGTGCTCTATCGCCAGGTCCCAGATGTCAGTATTGTGCAGTATTGTGTAACTTTTTCCTGAGTGGCATGTACTCCAGATACCTGGCTTTCGAAGGTACTAATGTGTTATTTACATGAAACTAAGATCTAGTGCATTCTAAATGGCTGCGATTTATCATGACTGTTTTGGAATTGGGTCCTGTGGCCATATGCTAATTTGACTTGGAGGAAATTCCGTGCCTTGTGCTTGAATTTCATGCTTAAAAATTTCAGTAATAGTTTCAATGCTCTAGTAATTAAAGTGAGATGCTTCATAACGTTTTCTGCATAATATGAAATGCACTCAGTTGCTCATATTTGAATTAAAACCCCTAGAAGCCTTACATTTTCTGGTCCAGCAATCTTTGTTCTTTTCTAATTTATGTATCCCATCTGTCTCAAAAGAGTTGGGAAGTGTAAGATTTACGGCCATCCCAACTGGGAGAGTTAAAATTCTTGGTTAAATGAGAGTTTGCTTGTGTACTAAAATGGAAAAATGTGACTGGATAGAATAACATTTGCACTGCGTTTGTAGTGGGCTATCTTCTGAACTGAATGCAGTTTTCCTTTCCTGATACCCTGTCTTAGTTACGTTTCTCATTACTGAGACAAAATACCTGCCACCCAAAGTTAAAGAAAGAAACCTTTATTGTAGCTCACAGTTTGTAGAGGTTTCAGTTCATAGTTGGCTGTCTCCAAGGCAGGGCGATATGGCGGAGGGGCATCACAGGAGAAAACAGCTCATGGAGGGCAAAAGGCAGCAAAGCAGTGAAGTAGCAGAGAAGCAGCAAGCAATGACAGCAACCCTCTTTCTGTCCTTTATAGTCTATCCCGGCTACATGCCCTTAGGGTAGATCATACTCACACCCACGGTGGGCCTTCCCATTATCCACACCCAGAACTATGCCAAACCTACGAACATCACATATTTAATCCCAGCACCACACACCGTAGATTCAGCCACCTCCGAAAAGCCCCACCTGTGACCACATGAGGCTGTGAGGGGACATCTAGACACAAGCCATAACACTAACCTTAGCCTTGTGGTGAATATGGAAGAAACAATTTTTTGTGCAATGCAAAATTTTGGCAGTGACAGATTGGACCAGGACTGGCCTTCTCTGCACTAAGTTAGCCCAATGAGCTTCTGCACCTGGGACATTTAATTGATTATATCAGATTCCCAGTATGTCTTTCAGGTGTAGCCATTTTCTGCCACAAAAGCAGAGAAACTGAGAAAGCATTTCTGTAGAAATAGCAGAATGAATGGAGAGAAAGAGGCACAAGCAACAGAGGAAGAGAGATCTCAGGCATTCCTGGAGCAGTTTAGCCCCCATTTCCAAAAGAGAACCTAAGACCCAGCTCAACCAGCCTTTGATGTCTTCAGGAGATTCCTGTATTCTTCTAAAAAATTATGTTGTGTACTTAACTGAGCTCAGTTTCCTGCATGCAGAAGCAACATAATGACCTGTATTGTCTTGATTTCTATTTTCTGATTGGATGGTAGTTTCTTTGCTTTGTGTCTGTCCTTAAAATAAACTTTTCCATGAATTGAATATTTAACTTTCGGTGGAGCTAGACTTTGGTTGAAAATGCTATTGACATTTTCTAAAAACATACAAGAATAAGTACAGGGAATGCAATAGCTCACACAAATTTGAGAAACTAGTTTCTTAAACAAAGGACAACACATATGCAGAAATGTTGACTGGTTCCAGGCCTTTTAAAAGTTGATGTGAGGCCAAAGGAAAAGAGTAGAATTACTCAGTGGTGGGAAGAAGACAGTATGTTGAAAATGAGAACCTGAAAGCAAAAGAAAATTCATCGTTGAATTGGACACTGAATTTATAGGTGGTCACATGGCTAGTTGGCCCTAGTGGCAATTACTAGCAATTCTTTGTGTCCAGGGGGAAAAAAGGTTCCTTCACTTAGGAAGCCAGGCTGTGGAAGTGAATTAAAAAATAATTTTTCCCCCAAAGAAGACCACAAAGAAATGGACAAGCTGTATTTCTGCAGAGCTTCTAAATCAAAAGAATAAGAGAGAAGAGAAAGGCAAAAAAGGAAAAAAGCTAAGAAAGAAAAAGCAAAAAAGAGAAAAAGTCTGCAAAAGGAGGTAAATGGATGATGTAGTAAGAGGGTATGAAAAAGGAGAAAAAACTGTCCTCAGAGGCAGAGCAGCAACCTCAAGTTTACACTTACAAATAGCCCATGAAAGGCACTGAGTGTGTGCAAAATACATTGGCAAATATGTTAGTAAAATTTAACTCTCCTAAAGCCTCTCAGAGCATTGACTTGGCAAAATAACAGAATCCACTTTAATACAAAAGTTGTTAACTGATTCAGCCCTGCTTCTGACCAAGTGACCCCATGTCAGAGATAACCCTGAGGGACACAGAGGGAAAGTTAGAGGACTTACCAGCTACAACATGAAGGGTGGGTGGCACACAGAGACAAAGCAGTACACTCCGAGTTTAACTCAAAAACAAGATGCTTTAATGAAAGAGCAGAGAAAAACCATGGATGTTTTCAAGGGGATTTTTTAAAGGGGTGTGGACGGAGTGTGTGCACAAACATATACAGTATACATATGTGTATTATTCACTTCAAGGCATTAAAGATATTCAACCCAAATATTTATTGCAAAGTTTTATTGTTTAAGGCCTCTGCAAAGTCCTGAGAGGATGCAAAGGTGGGTACAGCATCAGCTTTGCTGTTATTAGGCCGAGTGAAGAGTGCCTCTGCCTCCAGCCCAGGTCCCATCCCCAGACTTCCGGTCACTCTCAGGCCTGCAGCGGGAAGTGGTGAGTGTGCATGGTGAGTTGCACACATATTTTCTAAAAACATACAATAATAAGTACAGGGAATGCAAAAGCTCACACAAATTTAAGAAACTAGTTTCTTAAAACAAAGGACAACACCAGAAGTGGAGGTGATACTCAGACATCGTGGAATGAGACGGGTGAAGTATGACGTGTTTGCAATCAGATGCTTGTTCTATGCTGATGAAACTGTGAAATGTTAGATGTTGAGATCAATTTGTTTTTCAATAAGAAATCTATGTACAGTTTTAAAAAGGAGACACACACAGGCCATCTCTATGTGGCCTTAGAACATTGCATTTCCATTGTACTGATTTATTCGGTGTATATCGATGTGGCCTCTGGGGCTTTGGTGCTAAATACGGAGAACTGAACGTTCTCCAGTTCATCTTAATCGTAAAGAAATTGCCTGTTAAGGAAGGAAATACTTCTTGAGGTCATCAGCCCACAGCTTTATAGGAATCTGAGTATGGCAACTCTAACATACAATTAAACTTTATTGGTTCTGATTAATTTGTGGGAAGTTGTAGAAATGGAGTTTGGAATAGTTTACATGAACTTTTTTTCATATATTATAGAAAATTTATGAAGCCAATTCTCTACACATGTTGGACTAGATCCTAGGAGGCATGCCAAAGATACAGGACAGTCTGTAAAGCCACCTGAGACACTTGATGTCACAGTAAAGTCACCTGAGACACTTCAGCAAAATCTTGAGATGCAGGCAACACCCAGATCAGTGGAGGTGGCACTTGGGTCAGTGATGGCCACACTCAGTTCAAGACGGCATTCGGCTCGATTGAACCAGAATCTCTGCTGAATGACCACTGTCCCCAGGTGTTTGCAGTGTGTTCCCATGTGTGAGGGAACTAGATCAGAGCTCTGGAAAGCCTTAAAAACTATCAAAATCAATTCAGACAAAAACACTTGCAGATTGGGCTGGGTTTGGTAAATTTTATAGGCTCTTCTGATAATTCATATGCCTATGGGGGGTTTAGGATCAGTGGTAGAGATCTTGCCCTCCATATGATTACAGTCAAGGAGGGGAAAAAAGTGACTTAAATGTGAAACTGTTTAAATACAAGTGAGTCTATGTTTAAATGCTCAAAACAAAACGAAAAAACCCAACAAAGATTGGTATGGAAATATAAAGTAGTAAATATTTAATGAATAAATCAAACAAGATTTGTATTTGGCATGTTAATTCTGATGGAAGTTATGTTTTTAAAGTGTAGGAAATCTTGGAAATACTTTTATCTAGTATACTTTTTCATCATGAGGTCTACATTATAGATGAAAATATGCTTCTCCTATTTGTAAGAATTACTTCAAATTGTAAAGTGGAAGACTTGGAATTGAGAATGAGATACTTGATCTCATCTACCAGCGAGTCTCGTCTGTCTGCAGAGGGGAGTCAGGTGGAACGTGATGACCTGGGAGGACTGGGGTGATGGGTGTCCTTTTTGTTCAACCCCGGAAGTGAGATAGGGTGGGGGTGAGTGTGGGAAGAATTGTTGGCCTGGGTAGCCAGGAGCAGTCTTTCCAAATGCACACGCTTCTGGGTATTCCATGTTGCAGGATGTATATCGTAATGCTGACATCAGGCAATTGAAGGCTTTTTCTTTGAAATGTGGGGACAGTTGATAGAAATCTTGGAAGACCTTTCTCGTCTTCAGTTATATGCTCAGAATCTTCTCTTAGCGCTTTGGGAACAACTGCTATTGGTAGTCTCTTAAGAAAATCGAGTGAGAGACGTTACAGGGGATTTCTTTGGCTTCCGATAGTACTTCATTTGAGTCCCAGTAGCCCCAGATTATCATATAATAACATTATTACTTAATATTATATAGTAAGAACATATTGTATATTACCTCATAGGGTCCTTCTGCAGACTAGGTGAACTGACATATATAAACATGCAGATGACAGTGTGAGTCGCACAGTGAGCGTTCAATAATGGTTAGCAATTCTACAACTCCTTCCTCTTCCTCTGCTGCTATTCTCATGATCATTTGTTTCCTGGGCTGTGGAGGGGTCCATCACGTCCAGCAGACGAGATCTCTTCATTGCCTTTATTCCCAGCCCCAGGCACACGGCTTGGCCCAGAGTCAGCACTCTTCCTCATGTACTGAGTGAAGGAATTGCAAGGTGTGCATGGAATTATTTTAAGTGTCTTCCGTCAGTATTTCAATGTTATTCCACCTGAGTAGATAGCTCTGTTTCTTCTGAGTGCCCTGCCATGTCGACATTGTAGAGAGTAGCTGTTTTAGAAGAAAGGACCCACAGGAGTCCACAGCCTCCATTTTGCCATCTTAAGTGGGCAGGCCACTGCGCTTCTGTGAGGGTCAAGCTTGACTGCCAGCTTGGTTGGCTTGAACGATGCCTAAGAGATTAATAAACACTTTTCTGAATGTGTCTGGCTGGGTGCATAATCTCTCCTTCATCTCTGCCTCTTCCTTGCTCTCTGCTTTCTGGCTGCCGGGGGTTGAGCAGCTTTCCTCTGCCACCCTTCAACCATCATGTTTTCTGGAGCCAGACAACCACTGACTGAAAACTCTGAAACTGCGAACCAAAATAACCTTTTTCTCCTTCGAGTTCTGTTTGTGAGACATTTTTGTCACAGCAGTGGAATAGATGACTAAAGCATCTTCCCATCTATTGCAGCCTGCTCGGGGTTCCCCAAAGCACAGCTCAGTCCCTGACACATTGTGCTCCCTGGAAGCCTGACCTCAGGGCAGAAGGAGCAGGGGCACGATAGAGGAGATGAGGACATGGAGAGGGCCTAGTGATGTGCCAGATGGACACCTGAGCCCCCTTTCAAAAGAGCGTCTTGTTTGGTCCCATCAGGCAACCCCGGAGGGAGGTTAGTGTGCATTTATGAATGGGCTCCTTACTGCTGCTTTTATGTTATGATGGAGGAGGGGACTCTACAATGGCACTGAGAAATAATGAAAGTGCATGTATTTTTTTTCTCTCCCAAAGAAACCTAGAGCACTTCCACAGCTATATTATCCGATGCTGCTGAGTTTATGCTTCAAAGAATTGAGAATGAATACCTGGCAGTAAATACTAAATCTGTGTGTGGTGAGTGACAGATTAACCGCGAGGGATGTTAAAGGAGATTAGACTACGGATTCCCCTAGCAGTGAATGTCAGTGTTATTTTCCATCTTAGAATTGAATGAAATTGCTTTTATGTTTCTCACCATAGCCAGCACCATCATATCCTTCCAAATTGGTTCTTACATTATTTCTCTCTTTAGAACATCATTCATTTATTCAAATAGTATTTCTCCAGCTTCTTTCATGCTAGCTCCCGAGAAGGATAGAACAAAATGTGAAACATGGTCTTTGGAACCGAGAAGCTTGTATTTCAAGAAGCAGAAAAATGAGACCACAAAATAATCCTCTGAGGCCCTATGTGATGAAGATCTATGATGTCTTGGTGAAAGGGACCCTTTGAAGTGCCGGGAGCAGCACAAAAAATAATGCTGCCTTTCAGGATCAGTGCGTGTGGGCCTCTTCTGTTGTCATCCCGAGATAAGTGAGGCTAGTGGTGTTTAATTCTCTATGTTGTGCAAGGTGGCGGACTGGTAAGGTGGTGGTGGGAGTGTGGCAGGGAGAGTTATTTTGCGATTTGAATCCTGACCCTGCTGCTTTCCACTCCTAGGGTGTTAGGCGGGTGACTTAACATTTCTGAGCAAGGCTAAATGCATCTGTACCTTTCAAAGGTCTGAAAGGCTCGATATGTGGTTTCTGTTATTAACAATAATCCACGCCAGCGAGGAAATTTCTTTAGGCCATTACACTCACATTGAAATGGTAACTTTCAGCAAAACAACTCCATTCCCCTCGCTCAGGTCAAGCTGTCTTTCTTTATGTTACAGGTGACTACCGAGCTGGGGGCTGCACGACCTCAGTGTCTGTCCTCTGCTCCTGCCTGTGTGGAGTATAGTACCATTTTGGGGAAATACAAAGGATGGTTCCCTTACTCCCATTCGGACTGATGCTGAAGAACCGATGTGGAATTTCTCTTTCCTCTCCTGTTGATTTCTCACTGCTCATATTCCTTCCTGGCCATTCAGTTTTCACCTTAGGTGTTCCCAATGTGCCTCACATGTGACACAACCCTGGACCTGCTTTGGGAACAGAGGCGCCCCTCCGAGGGACCGTGAGTCCTCGCCCAGCTGCTCCAGCCGGGAGCAATGCTCCTCCCCGCGGCCAAGGAGGAGGCTTGCCAGTACTCACGTCAGCCTTTGTGCACTGGGAGCTGGCACCCCACAACTCCCTTACCCAACGCAGGGACTGCTAGGGCCTTTTCTCTGGGCCCAAGAGAAACAGGCAGCTTTTGGGGTGGTGCTGCAGCTTGCAGGCTGTCCTGCCCTTTATGCAGACGGTGCTTCTGTACGAAAGCTGCTTGGTCACAAACACTCGCATGTCTAAGCAAACATTTGGTTGAAGGATCGGAGGCCTTGAATGGATTAGGGTTTAGTAGGTCAACAGCATTCTAGAAGCAGAACGGAGACTCAAACCATGCGATGCTGCTTTCGCAGTCTGACTCTTAGCACGAAGTTGTTCATCTGATGAAATCTGAGGGCTTTTCAGTCTAACTTTCCAGGGGAGGCACTCAGGAGTCATTTTAGGGTCAGGCCCCTGGGTCACACCTCAAAGGCTGAGGCTGGGCCCAGGTGCAAGTCTGTCGAATGTGGGTCTGGAAAGGTGGGGTGGGTGACTACACCTGTCTTCAGATTCTTGCATTCGGCTGGGAACTGAGTGACCCTGTTGCACAGAGCAGGATTCTCCTTCCATGTTGATGGTGCTGCTTCTAAAGAATTGTTGATTTTATTTTTTTTAAACATCTGCCTCCACCATTTACAGTCACACTGTATATGGCACACTATACATCTTAAATATTTTTCACATTAAATGGATACTCTTCTATTGGTTTTACCTGAATTCTATAGATTTTTTTTTTTTTACATTTTCTTCTGGAGTCCATTAGTGTAAGGATTTTATGACCTCTCTCATCCTCTTCCTCTCTCTCTCTCTGCTGCAATTTCGACTTTCTTTTGTCTCCAGACAGAAATCCTCCATACTTCATCTTTACAGATAAATTTCTCTTTTGTAGTTTTCATCTCATAGCTTTTGTGTTTAGTGGCTCTTTTTGTCTACTCGCTGGAGCCTTCTCTGGCCTTCTATTGTTTGGTCTCGTTTTCAGAGATTTCTTAGAATGTGCAGTGTGTACTATGACTTTTAGCTGTAAATTGCTAAGTTGCTTTGTCAAGAGGAGGTCTGCGATATCGTGCCAGCTATAATAGCTGCTCCCACTCCTGCCCCATGTTCTTGGAGTATCAGTCAGCTTTCCTGTTGCTGAGATACGATACTCAACATTCACATTTTAAAGGAAAAAAGGTTTTATGTAGCTCATGGTTTCAGGAGATTCAGTCCATGGTCTGCAGGCTCCAAGGCAGGAACATCATGGCAGAAAGGTGGAGCAAAACTGCTTAGCTCTTGAAGACCAGGAAGCAGAGCAGGGGAACAGCACTAGAGAAGTGAGGGACCTAATATACTACCCAAGGTCATGCCTCCATAAGCTATCCAGATACACTGAGGAGTGTGTTTTACTAATCTGCTAGGTATTTCTTAATCCAGTGAAGTCAACCAATCAGGATCAAGGCACACAGAGTGCTTCTTGAAACTGCTGAGCTTGTGCTGTGATAAAAGCATGGATGTTTTCCTGTCTTTGCACAGTGGCTCAGAAGGCTTCACAGGCTCTGGCATTTACATCAGAGCATCTCATATGTATATGCAGATTGCATCCTGCTCAGCATGCCAGGCTGCAGGCCGGTGGGGACTGAGAGCCAGCCTGGGCTTCCCCAGCCAATCCTGGCATCAGTGTGGGGCTGCATCTCTGCAGGGGGCTTTGTCTGCTTGCCACAGAAGTGTCCTCTGGGCCAGCAGTTGTCTTCCCTTAGCTCAGTGTCCTCAAAGGAAAAGGCAGAGGAAGAGGTGGTGGCATTTCTCCTGGGGAGATCTGCTAAGATCTGCTTCTCACCTGGAATCTTGAAGTTTCCCAAGATAAAATCATTAGAGGCAACACAAACAAATGAACAAACAAGTAAAGAGCCACTTGGCATTCGCTACCATTCTATACCCTCAGGCTGGTTTACTAGGCTCCTCGGGTTATTCCTGACTTTGTAGAGGACTTGTAGTCAGAGCTGCTGCTCCTCTCGTTTCAGCCTGGGTCCCCCTTATTGCTGAAGCAGAATCCACCTCTCCCTAGAGAGTTGTTTTGGGCTTTATTTTGGCTTCTGGGTTTGTGTCAGAATTGCTGCCCCTCAAGTTACATGCAAACAACTCTAGGACAATCACTGTGTCCCCAGGAGGCTCTGACCAGCTTCCTTCCATTTGCCCACCTGTTTCTTTGGTCAGTCCTCAGAGCCTGCATTTTCTAAAGGCAATAATAGTGTAACTTGGCACCCTTTTTGGCCTCACTGTATTTGTAGCTGAGATCTACACAAACCTTAGTCTTTTGAGGGGAAGGTGGGTTCCTGCATGTGAACTGCAGATACTCTTTTCTGACTGGTGTGTAGAGGTGGCCATACGTTTCCGTTTGGTCAGTGTTTCCTGGTGTTGCCATCATTCTGAAACCTATGACTTGGATCCTTTCTACATTGAATTGAATTTGACACCGATTTGCTTGGACACCTTTGTTGACATAGTTCCAGTTTTTAATGTGTTCATTCTCATGGTAAGCGGGTAGGGCCACTGTGATAGAATACCAGACTAAGTGGCTTCCATGACAGACATTTAATTTTCACAGGTCTGGAGCATGTAAGTTAACGTTCCAGGTGTGGGCAGGATTGACTTCTCTCTTTGGCTTCTCTCTGCATCCTTATGTGGCCTTTTCTTGGTACAGATGTATCCCTAGTATTTCTTCTTTTTATAAGGCCACTGGTCCAGTTGATTGGAGCCTCGTGTTTAGGACCTCACTTAATCCTAACTACCCTTTAAGGCCCTGATCACACAGAGAATTAGTGTTTCCGTGCACGAGTTTGGGGGAGGGAGGCCCAATTCGGTACATAACAACCCTCATTTGCTAGACTTTCTCCTCCAGACATATCCAGTAGGTATTAAAACAACAGCAACATTTCTGGTAGGCCTTTTCAGTCCATTTGGACTCATGCAGCCATGGTAAAGACTTCATTTCCACCCCCAGAAAAACACTCCATTTAGCAATAATTACACTTTGGATCTTGCCCCTCAGACGGCTTCCTAATTATTATATCCAGAAACCCAAGCCTCATTTTTGGAAACTGCTCCCCTATGTTAAATGTAGTGAAATGCTTCCAGACAATCTCATTTCGTTAAAATTAAATTGGTGTTTTCTGGACCGTGTTTGTCCCATAAGAAGCATTCTCAAAGGGCTCGGCAGGCCAGTGCCCCAAGCCCACACTCGCAGTAATTATGTTGATTTTTAATCAAGAGCCTTCTTTTGGCAGCTGTGATAAAAACTCTTTCTTCGATCATTTGAAAAATATTTCCTGATGGCCTAGATGTTGGAGTCTTGGATATTGGATCATGAAGAGGAGTCTGAGGCCTCAGTTTTTCAGGAAAAAGTACCCAATTTGTGTATAGTATTAATGAGCAATTTTGCTAATGGGGATAAGAGGATGATTTCGTCAGCAACCCCAAACCTCTAAGTACCCAGGCAGAATCTGGACCTGTTTCCACTTCTGCCATACAGCACTGAAGAAATTCAACACTTGAATTTTTTTTTTTTTTTTTTTTGCTTGAGAAGAGTGAGTTCTTAAGCATTTGTGAAATGCAAGTGCGTGATTTAAAAATGCAAATTTCTTGGGGATTGATCTTTGTCTTAGTTACTTTCTCATTGCTGGGACAAAATACCAACATCTACAAGTTAAAGCAGTTTATTTTGGCTCACAGTTTGTAGAGGTTTCAGGCCACAGTCTGTTGACTCCGAGGCAGGGCAGCATGGCAGAGGGACCTGGCAGAGGAGGCTTGCTCATGGCATGGCAGGCAGGAAGCAGGAGTGTTCCATCCGGGGAGGAGGGACGGTTGTATCTATCTCCAGGCCACACCCACAGTGACCCACCTTTTCCCACCAGGCTTCACTTTTCAACATCACACCAGCTATAAACCTGTCAATTGACTAATCCAGAATCATGCACCCACGATCCAGTCACACCTCCCCAAATCCCCACTTTTGAGCATATGAGGCTTTGGAGTGACATCTACATATAAGCCATAAAAATCATGAAGTGTTTCAAGGTTTTTATAGGGACGCTCAGCAGACTAGTGAAATAAGGACCAATTTCTTTATCTATTTATACTGTTTTGATAGCTACCTACTCACCCTACAGTATTTTTGGGCACCGCTGGCAGGTGAAGATTCAGGAAGAAAGAAAGAAAATAGCTGAGATTTATGTAGAAAAGTCTTACTCATTCAGTGCTGGAAATATGTAGTAGATAGTTAAATTTATTACGATTGCTTTGAAATGAATAACTGAGTGAATACATGAATAATTTCATTAATTCAGGTCAGCCTACTTTGCAAATAATTCATATTAGCAATAGCTGCAAAGACAGTGCTGTGTGTTCCTTTTCTTCCTCAGCACGTAGCTAGAATTAGGTAAGGCCATCGGTTAGATTCTAGCCGATGGGGTTTGGGAGGGATGACACAGCATTTCCAAACCTGAAAGTCTTACTGCATGATCCTCCCCATTTTCTTTTTGCCCTTTTCTTCCCCTGGATGTAGTAGAAAAGCTAGGGGATGGTAGAGCTGTAAAACGGAAACATGCCGAGTCCCTAAAACCTTGTTTAGAACAGAGGCCTCCATTTCCCTACGTGAGAGTGGGATGTGATATGATGAAGAAAATCCACTGTTGTACTTTAAGGCACCCACACTTGATTTGAGCATTGTTAATTACAATAGCATGTACTAATTATAAAAAGTTTCACTAAGAGTTAGTTTTTCAGCACCATTATTCTGTAAAATATTTGACCCTGAAAGCAGCTAATGATCCAACCACATGTACCTGTGCTAGTTTCTATCCCATTAAAATGTAGTCTTTTTGCTCTACTTATTACTGGTAGAATCGTAAGGATGTTCTGTGTTACAGGTCAATTGAGCACTTGTCATAAGCACATTGAAACCACAAACCACCACCACGACCAACAACAACAACAACACATACACACACACACACACACACGCACACTTTTTTAGAAAGGTAAATATCGTCAGGTGTCTATTCTGTTTCTGCAGCCTGCCTGAGCCTGCCGTCCCTGGGTATAAGCCAGCAGACGGAAGTCATCTGCCTCTGGGGGCCATGCTAGATGATGAAGGAAAAGCAAGAACCAATTCTAACACATGCTCCTAGATTGGTAAAATCCCATGAAGCAGGTGTTTATGGACAAAGCTCATGAATACTGTGATCACTAATTTGTTTTAAGTCCTGCCTTAGATTCTGTTAAGGTCTACCTGATTCTGAGGATGTTTTTGGAGAAAAATATTAAATGTATTTGAAAGAAATCCTAGGAAGAGTAATGACCAAAAAATTGAATTTATCAAGTTTTTCTTTTCTCCTCCTTTGAGTGGTTTTCAATTTTTAATCTAGATTCCTCAAAAACAGCAAAGCCTAGTATGGCAGGCACTAGTCATATGTGACATTTAAATTTAAATTAATTAAAATGAAATACAATGAAAAGTTTATTTTTTGAGTCACACTAATCACATTTCCAAACATACCAATAATCACAGGTGGCTACTAGCTACCATATTGGACAGCAGGGTTGTGAACATTTCTGTTATTTCTGGAAGCTTTATTAGACACCTCTGATCTGGAGAGCTAACTTTAATATTTTTGTTCTATCATGACGCAAGCCACTTTCCAGAATTTCTCACATCTCGTATTCTTAAGAGCACTATACCATTTACTGAAAGCACATGAGATGTTTTTAAGATTGTTGCAGTATAAATTCTAGAGAAGAATCTGGAAGGTCGATTTCTGAGTACTTATAAAAGGAAATTATGATAATTAGAATCCACCAAAGGTTCACTACGATTAAGTTATGATAAATTCATTTCCTTCGGTGACTGGCATAATAATCTAAGCTGCAATGAAATGCAGTTTTTTCATTCGTTCCTCATTTCTGTGCACTTCTAGCACGTATTAGGAACTTAATAAATATCCTTTAAATCATTATCAGAGAAATAAAGTTGATGTAGCTAGTTTTGATTTTATCAAGTTAAAAGGGAAATATGGTCATGCTATCCTCAAGGAGATGTTTTCTGTGTAATGGGGCAGCTGGGTAAGTTGCTAATTAGTTAACCAACCATGAGAAGGAGCTAATGAAGAAAACACGAGACTTTGAATCAGATGGAGACCTAACTACAGTTTTTGGCTTTTGCTTAACCTGTGTGATCCCAGGCAATCATTTAGTTTCACTGAAGCCCCATCTTCTCAACTCCAAATGAGGCATAATAGTATCTACCTTAGAGGGTTGTTATGTTAAATATGGTGCTATGAAAGACCATCGTGGACACAACTTAAAAGGAAATTTGTAGTAGAAGTTTGTGGTGTGGTTCTCCACTCCAACCTAGCCAAATTTCACGTCTTCAACACTGACGTAGATTGACATGATGGATGAGCCAAGCTGGAATAAGAATCAAAATTCACAGGGACCTTAGGAGACTGAAAAGATGAGCTATCTCTACTCTTTTAATGTTCATAACGAGAAATACAATTTTTATTTGATTCGAAAGAAATTGTGACAGTAACAGACAAAGGACACCTAGCTTAACTTCAGTATACAATAAATTTAGGGACTTTAAAAAAACACTGTCATTTGCCCTGTAATGTGGTTGCCAGCTGTTAAGTATCAACAATGGGAATAAGATGTCCAAGTTGCCCACTGGAATTCCTGGGAAGTTGAAAATGTTGCTGTCTAGGTCACTGGCAGATTCTCATTTAGTTGGTATGGGATAGTTGGTTGGTTTTCTTTGGTGCTGGGGTTTCTAACCCCCACTCTCACCCAGGTTTGAAAACTAGTGGTTTAGGCTAAGGCAGGTCCTGCCTATTTCCATGCACTTGATGCTTATGTAATCTGTAAATGTTGCTTGCTTGGGAAAATGCATGTGCATGAAGTTCTGAAAGCCTGGGGTATCTTTAGGAACAGTGCCAGGGAATGAGTGGGCTAGTAATTATAATATTTGAAGTGGAGGGTTAAAGAAAACAAAGATATTTGTCTTGGAGGACAGTAGAAAGAGTCTTGAACATTGCTGGCTTGGTCCAATTTAGGAATGAAGATGCTGTTCTTCTCTGATGTAGGGAAGTACTTGCTGACTATAGTGTTTTTTGGAGACAGTAGGATGGCTGCACAATGAAGATTTATAGAAATCTCACAAATTCTGCTATAAATTTAAAGGGACTTCCATATTTATTCTTGGATTCAGCTACCAGAAGGTTTCTTTTCGTCCCTGGCCCCATCTCCTACTCTCTCATTTTCTTCCCCTGCCTTGGCCTCTCTAGTCTCATTGGAGCCCCCAGCACTATTTCAAGTTCTTTGCAATTGCTCAACTGTCTCAACACTTTCACAGCGCTGCTCCTGCTGCATGAGAACTCTTTCTCTCCAGATGTCTGCACAATGACTCTCACCTCCTGGATTTTGCTCATGTTACAACCTCTTTTTCATCTCCTTGTCTGCCTATTGTTTTTTAGCTTTCTCTGTCACCATCTGAAATTACACATAAACATAAACTCACACACACACATAAAATTCTATTAGGGAAATATATATATAAATAAATAATAGAATTTAATTTCACATTTTTGCCTGTTGTGTTCACTGATGTACTCAGTAGTCCTGGGCTTGCCAAGGTGCTCACAAAGTATCGGTTCTAAATAATCTTAGGGATCTTTGAATTTTATGTGATATCACCATTGGTATTAGTTAGGGCTTTCTAGAGGAACAGAATCAATAGAAAATAGATGTATTCTTATGTAATGTAATTTATTAGAAAGCACATGGGACAGTCCACACTCACCATCTGTGTGCGGAGAGCTGGATGAACCAGTAGCTGCTCAGTCCAAGAAGATGGAAACCACAGAACAAAAGAGATCAAGGATGAAACACTCGTCCGAGGCTGAAGGTCTGGAAACTCACTGTAGAGCTGCAGTGAGAATCCACTCTGGAAGGCTGAAGAAACTGGAGACCTTGTGTCCAAAGGCAATGGTGAAGACTGGCGCTCTTCCAAAATGGGACGCTTCCTTCTTCTTTCCCCTTTTATTTTTGTCCAGGATACAACCTATTGGGTGGATCTTCTCCCCTCAGTTGCTGGTCTGCATGTTAAAGCTCCACTGTGCCCCCACTAATCTGCTGGATGTCCCCATCCATTCATTTGACATAGCATGATTAATGGCCCCACCATTCGTAGCATAAATCCCTGTTCTTTCCTGGATAAGCTTCCTATGGAGAAGGCCACCTAATTTGAATCTTTGAAGGGTGAATTTGATAATATATCAGTAGAGTGACCCCTTTCAAGCACTGTTCCTTTCTTCTTTTCTTTCTCCCACACCAAGCAGGAGCAGCATCTTCTAAAGACAAAACTTCATCACCGTTGGCAGCTTTCAGGCAGCCATTGAATGAAATCCAGTGTGGGAAGGAAATTCACAACTTACTGCGATGTAATTTGCTTTTTCTGAACCACTTTGGGTACAGTAAAGGTCAATAATATGTGGGAAAGTGAGGTTTAATTTCTTGCATGTGTAAAAATTAGTGCTTTGTCATCAGTAATAGTTGCAGGAGGACAAATCACTGGCACATTAAGTTGTTCCTGCTACATAAATTACAAATCTTGTTAGGAAAAAATATTAGCATCATCTTCTGTTATTTTAAAAATGCCAACTCTGATAAACAGTCAGCCTTGGGCATATATTAAAGTCCTTGAATTGTACTAAAATAAATGTAGCCTTTTAAGATAACACCTCATTTTAATTTCATACATGATTAAATCCATCAATTCAAAGGTCTTTTAAGATATAAGTTTTGAAATCATTATAGTACCCTTTAACTCTCTGTGGAAAAAATTTAAACCTCTTTCTACTTCTTTAATAACAATCCTTTATTGACAGAAAATTTTAAGAACTCCTCAGCTACTTTGTTTTGTGTTCTCGTGTGTTTTTCTCAAGCAGAAGGGGAAATTGAACTGTGATCCTAAATCCCTTTTATTTGTAGAAGTAGATTTTTCTTTTAATCACAGTCCAAAGCTTGAGAAGGCTTTGTGAATCCAATATTTTATCTCTAACGTGATGAGATAGTCTAAGTTATTGTTCAGTCTCCAGCAACATCTTTATTGCTGCATCTAGTAGAACTTCTGAATTTTTCAGTCTTAACATAAGCAGTACCTCTCTCCTCCATTCAGAGTGGCTGCCTCTCAGCTCCCTGTAGACTTCACTTTGCAAACACAGATGTGAAATCAGCTCCTAAGTTTGGGGCTGGCTATGGTACAGATTGCTTGACCTCGCCCGGGAGGCTGCTTTCCAACAGAGCAGCCCTGCAGCCTTTCCGGAAGGACTCAGCCCCTGTGTGAATCACGGACGCTGCAGGGCCGAGTAGATGTACTTCTATTTTAACCAAATCTTCTGCTGAAATGCAGTCAATAAATCTTTATATTGAGTACCTTCTGCAGGTCTGATTCTGTGCTTGGGGCTGGAGATACAGTGGTGAGGAAAACGGTATCTTCAGTAAAACCTCTGACCTAAAGAAGCAACGAAACCTGTATCATCATTTTTAGTAAAGAAAAGTTATTGCATTATATGCATTATATACATTCATATGTATCAGTATTTATCAAGTATTTATCTTTTTTCCCTGCCTTCCTGTTTCACAACGTATTTCCTTCCCTCCCTTTACCTTTACTCTTTTCTTCCTCTGCTAGATCCATCCATTCCTGCATCTTGAGTCTCTGTAGTGTATTGCAGATGTACAAACTGAGAGCAAAGACTTTGGAATTAGACATACCTATGTTTGAATCCTCGTTCTATCACTACAAGATAGTGCTGTCTTTGTTATTATTACAGCAGTTATCATTTTTATTGTTTTTATCAGAGACACACGTTAGGTCTGCTGCCTGTGTTTATTAGTCACTTACTGTATGAGGCACCAAGGGATTTGTATGTGTTTTGCACATGACCCATAACAACAATCATATGAGGTAGGTAATATTATCTTCATTTTTGGCTGAGAAACTGTGCCTTAAGATTTTGTATAAAATGTTGCCCAAGGTCACAGAGTGAAGTAGGTAGAGGGACTGCCTGTGTGCTTTGAACTTCTGAGATTTGCTTCTTTCCGTGGTGATGCTAATCTTTGCCGTGGGACTTGGCTGAGATGATTTGGTGAAATGAAATACTTTGCATTTGCAAGTTGATTCCTGGCACAGAGCCAGCCACATGCACACACGGTATATGGCAGATTCTGCTTTGTTCCATCTGAGAGCTTTAAGTTGGAATAAACTGCTTCCTTTCTTCTCTTTCAGCTGTTTCCTAGCCTCTCTCTTCAGTTGAAATTTATTCTTTCATTATGATAGCTGGACCATCTAGACTTGTGAGATGTTTTCAAGGTTCTGTTTGATTCTGGGACCGAGGCGAGGTGGGCAAAGATGTAAATCACTGACTTCCTAGATGCGAAGTCCCTCCTGGGCTTGCTCCAGGCCGTCTCCACAGCCGAGCAGGTGCTGGGGACCAAATGGGTCCTCTGGGCCAGCATTTCCTTCCACTCAGAAACAAGCTCTCTTTAGATCCACCGTGTGGAGTTGCTCTGTGACAAACATCCTGTAGATTGAAAGGGTTTTCGACCGTATGTTGCTAAGTGCAGCTGGGATGTAGCCTGGGGCAGCTGTGTGATTGGACATGGTGACTGGTCCATATGGTATATGAAGTGGCACTATTTGATAATGTGGCATTTTCCATCTGTAACTGAATCAAATGCCATGGACAAAACGTCCCAGACATAGACCTGATCACCTCTAACCTAGTTATAATTCAAACTGGGAGCGAAGACTTAGATTTCTAGAGACCAGGAGCATGGTTCTGAATCTCCCTGTCAGTTTCTAACTTGCTGCTCTATCCGGCCTTTAGAAATTCCTGTGACTCATGATGGTTGGTGTGGGAGGTGTGAGTGGGAGGTGCCTTATTATTTTTGTCTGCTAATACCATTTTTTTGCTTAAAAATCTATAGTGGTGGACTGCTAGAGCACACGTTTGTCCCAATTAATTACTTTTTGGTCATAATCTTCTCTTAACTTTTTAGAGGGCTCTTTAATTCAAATTTCACCAGATCTCACTTAATAATCTGATAAATTTTATCAGAAGTGTGAAGACAGGGTAAAACTTTCTGAAAAAATTTCCTTGCAACTGATTAATTTGATTATGGATGCTTTGTTGAAGAACTATCTATGCTCAATTTGTATTTTTTAAGAGACATTAGAGACCGAAAAATATTTTGAAGCCCTGCTTATTATATACAGAAATCCTCATTGTTTACTGTTGTTCTTTTGAAAGCCAGCATTTTTTACAGAGTAAGAAGTATTTTGGTTATTTTTTACTACCTCATGCCTGCATGCGTGACTGAGTCCTGCATTCCATTTAGCAAAACTTTGAGTGCCCAGCATTATACCAGGTAGTGATGCGTTTACTCAAGTTATCACACATCTTATAATCTGCTGGCAGTAATCAGGTCACTGTAGTCTAGGGGGAAGCCCTGCGAGGACATATGGTAGCATGACCAAACTCTGACTTGGCGGAAGGGCCAAGGGCTTCTTCCTGGACTAAGTGGCATTTACACCAGGTTTTGAAGGAGGGGTGAATGAGAAGCCCTGGGGTCAGATGGGAGCTTGGGTCAGATGAGCTGAAGCAAGCTATGGACTTACTGGGGTCTTCTCAGATGTTTTTCTAAGAGAAAGAACTTCAGGTTTTTCTAGATCATGCCACCTGCAGATTCAAAAACAGTGCAAAAGCTGCCTGAGGAAACCACCCGGCCTTGACAGCGCAATGTCTGACTGCATACTTGCCATGTAGCTGATCCCTTGTCTTTAGCTGTGACACAAGCCACTTAGCAATTCATTTCCACCCAATGGCCAGGTTGGATTTGACGCAATTAATACAAACTGTGCAGTCTGATGGAGGGTCCTCCTGGATAGGGCAGATGCTCTGGTAAATCTGGGGTTCCAGGACTGCTCCTAGTGGGAAGACAGACATGATGGATATGGCATAGCAGAGTAAATATAAAGAAACTCTTTGGGTTTTGGAACCTTCAGTGAAAACAGATTTTAGAGGCACACAAATCATGGTCATGTACCATCATTTAATGAATTTCCCAAGAGACCTTAAAACTACAAAGACATATTGCATTATAAAATTATGTTTGATAGACCAAAGAGCCCTAGACTTGGGGAGAGTCCAAAAGGTTTGGGTTCTAATTCCAGCCACAAGCCCTGGGGTCAGGGATTTGATGGCTTCTAAAGAAGTTGGAGTTACCTACACCCTGACGTGGATTCAATAGTGCTGAGGTCTGCCATCTATGATTAGGTATCTTACAATACTATGGAAAACAACTGTGGTTCCCACCTAGCTCTTGTTTCTTACTGGGAGTCATAGCTTTCCCAACCCTGCTCCCCGGGAATTAGTCATTCAGAGCTTCTTCCATCTATCACCCCCAGTCATAACCCCTTACCAAAGGGGTTCTACACCCAGGGTCTTTACCCTCTTTTGGCCTGCTCGCTCTTTTCCTTCTATTCCAAGCATTCAGCTATTCAAAACTAAAGTGCACAAAAGTCTGATATACATTTCTTGTTATACTTGAACTCAAATTTTGGGAAGATTGGCTTTATTTCCATTTGTTCCCCAAAATATGTGATACAGTTCTTACTTAATTTAACTGTAGAGACTGTTGGTAAAAAGAGTTATTAAAATAAAAGTGCTTTGACTCAAGACATACCTACTATTTCACGCTCCCTCCAAAACTTTGATTCAGCTGTTGGCATGAGCTTTGGTTGTGTTGAAAGCCTGAACTTGTGTTTTTGGCAGTGTAATGTGAGTAGCAGGTAGAAGGGCGATTTCTCTGTTGTTGGGTGTTCATCCTCTTGGACAAGAGCACCTTGACATTTCCTTTCAACATGGTGTATGTGTGTTTTACTTTTTCAATTTTTGGCTGTAGGGAAAGTGCTACATCTAAGGATTAAAATTTAGACATTTGAAATGCGCTTTTGGAAATGTCCAGGCCAGGCTGGAGCGTGTATAAATCCACATCGCTATCTCGCTGTCCTCAGTTCTGTTAAGAACCTGTGCAGTGGTCTCCCCTGGAATCTTGCAACAACTTTCTGTTTTAACTTTCTGCAACTGTCTTTTCTGGGATAGTGCAACAACTTTCTGTCTTTTTGGATACTCATTCATCCCCCCAGTCTATCCTGTTCATTAATGCTGGCAAGATTTTCTTTTTCAAAAGAATTGGCTTGTGTATATTTTTATGGTCAACTCCTCTCTACTTTTCCCATTTCCTGCAGAGGGAATTCTTAAACTTGGGTCCATAAATTAGTGGAGAAATTAGTGAGCTCTATGAATGTATGTGCAAAATTTCACATGAGGAGGTGCCAGACAAGGTTGATTCAGTCTAGCGAGTCTTAATCTTTTAGGAAAAAATGCACCTTCCATCTCTCCTGCAACCACTAGCCAGCGTATGATGGCCACACCCTGACCCATTAGTCAACATTTTCTGACTGTTTCGTCCTTCATACGTCTCTGCTTCTAAATCCGATTCTGATACTCCTTGTAATGCCCTTCCCTTATTCTTGGCTTTCCTGTTGAACTGCTGTTCTGCTTTCAAGATTTTACTCCAGGATCACCTTCTGTGGAGAGGTTTTATTTGCTCTGGAAATAAAATGTTCTCTCATCGTTTTGCCCCTTTCTTAACTTTCATTGCTCCACTCAGGTCAAGAATGAGAAATGCAATTTGTTGATCTTTGTGTACCTGCTCCGGAGCATGTTATTGGCGCCACATAAATGTTTATTAAATATTTGTTGACTAATAAGGGAAAAGGATAGAAGACACGTCTTTTACTTAGGAGATAGACTCGGTGTGCTGTGGTACTAGAATCGATATTACCTTCATACGGACGAGTATTTTATATAATCTGGGTATCAAGCTGCCTTTCCCTGGTTGAAGTATTTTGTTCTTCTGTATTAAATAATACTACATTGATTCTCTGTTCAACACAAACAGATTATAACAAATACCTCTAAGTTTTATGAAACAAAGGATTTCTGGTTCTAGAGATTGATTTTGGTGGTTATAAGCTTCTACGTAAATCTCTAAGGAGACAAGGGCCCTATGTGGATAGCAATACAATATTTTCCCTAAATCAGTCTGATGAAAAGTTCTGCATAGCAAGAGAGACTCTTCTTTGTCTTAAAATGCCGTTTTCTCACCAACCGACTCCTCGGGATAGTGAACCCCTGAGGAACAGAGAGATCCAATTTGGAGTCGTGGTGTTCCAGAGATGCATGCAGCTGGCATTGTGGACATCTGTTGACGGCAGAGACCCAGGAGGGTGGTGCGGCTCCTTGGGTGGATGTTGACCTGGCACCACGCGGCAGGTACCACCTGTGCAGATGGATGGCTGCTTCCTGCTGTGTGAATTGGGAACACTAGCTGAGCAGCAGCCAACGCAGAGACACTTGCCATCCTTTCCCCAAGCTCCTGCTCCAATTTTGTCTATGGAGAAACAGCACTCACCATCTACTCAAAGGCAAAGCCACCCTATTTTCAAAGTATATTTGATGCGGTCAAAATTGATTATACCAGAGGACTTTAAATGGTCTCTAAATTTCCCACAATGTGATTTAATCTGATATTTGAATCTTACTCCTTCTGTCCAAAGAACAAATTCTCCCTGGTCCCCATTTCTGTACATGGATGCCAGGATTTCATAAGTAGAAACTTGTTATTTAGCTTCAGGCTTGGTCCCTGTGAAGAACGCATTATGCCTTTCAAGTGATGTGTACATTTGTCCGAATGAGGCTATCTGAAGCCCCTTTCCTAGATTAGCCGTGGATGGAGGCGAGAAAGAGAGCCGGTAGAGACACGAGCAGAAAAGCAGAGCCACTGAAGAAAAGAGTAAAGCGCTGCCCACACCCGTGCACCTCAGTAATGTGAAGGCCATCAAAGGCAGCATTGCCTGTGTCCCTGTTTATTCTGGAGGAAGTTTCTAACCTGCTGTATGCTTCATTGGATTTAGTGAGCCGGGTTAATGTTCTCTCGTTGTGCAAGGAAATAATATTACTTAGATAATAGCTTGTGGAAAAGTACAGGAAATAGTTTGCTAATAAGTTGCATGTGTCTATGAACTGCATAATGGAGAGGAAACGATGACAGATTGGCACAAGAGGACAGTGAGTGTTGTATGGGGACAGACAAGATTTAAGATCCCATAGGAGCCATTTTATCTTAAAATAAAGAAAACCTGCTTTCTCTTTCTGTCCAGATCTGAGGACCCCCAATATTACTTCCTTGCTTCATTCAACCCCACCCCTCCCACCCACACACCAGTTGCTCAGAAAACCACCAAACGTTTTCCTTTAATGTTATTTTAGTATTTAATCCTCATGAAGGTTAATAAAGTCCTCTCTCTATGTGGTGTGAAAGCATAACTGATGACTTTATTGGTGCAAATACATTATGGCTGCTTTGACATTTATGTTTTCAGCCCTGATAGATGAATGATTCCAATGAAAGTAAATCAATTGCACCCAGACTGTGGGTATAAAACACCATGCTCTGGGTTTTTCTTCTTGTCTGGCAGATAGTGGAGGGTGTGAAATATTGAAATTTGACTTAATGCTGTGTGTTTCTTCTGAAAAGAAGAATTCACTTTGTCTGTCTCCTAAAGTACATCTGAGATCGATGGTTGATGCCGCTTGTATGGGACCTGTTTGCTGTCCCAGGGAGCCTTGATGACTTCCGGTAGTGTAGTTCGGCTGACTTTATTTTTCTTGTAGAAAATTGCATTCCATTATGAATGACTACAGATACTTATTGAATCTTATTGAAGATGGGAAAGGGAATTTTAAATTCTCAACAATTAGAAATACCAGAGAATAATTCAGCTTCTATATGGGGTTTAATTGAGAAGTGTGTGCATGTGTATGTGTGTGTGTGTATGCGTGTGTGTGTGTGTGTGTGCGTGTGTGTGTGTGTGTGTATGTATTGCTGGGGATCAAATCAGCACCTTGCACATGCTAGGCAAGAGCTCTGCCACTAAACCACACCCCAGCCCTAAAAAATATTTCTTGATTATGCAGAAATACAGATATTTGTTACTGTTGCCCTTGTGTTTTCCAAAAATGATTTGCATTCATAGTGGAAACAAAAGTCAGATGCAGCTATAAATATCAACTTGTGGTTCTGACTGACATGTAAAGTCACAAATTATATCCCGAATTTTAAAAATATTCTACCTGGTAGGCCCCTCTTTTCCTGCCTTCCACATCTGTGTTCAGGATTGCTCTGGCCCCAATCAATCAAAATAGATGCTAGCTGTAAACAACCCCCATGGAGGAGGCACCAGGTCCGAATGTCAGCTTTCCCAGGACTTCCCTAGAAGAATTAATAGCATTCTCGTTTGAGATGCCCGAGAACTTCAAGATCAGTCTATCTTGTGGCATGTATCACATTGTATTAAAGCTATTTGTTTGTCCAGCTTAATTTCCCCCTAGACAGTGAATTACTTGAGGGCAGGGACTGTATTTACCCATCTTTGTAGCTTTATCACTAACTTGGTACCCAGCACAGACAGTAAATATTTGCAAAATTAATTAAAATTGTAGAGGATATTTAGAATTTTTGTCCTTAGATAAATGCAAATGTGCCATTGTCTCGTATATGTCTGTATTTAAATTCTGAGAATGTATTTTAGTAGCAGTTTAGTCTGCCACCCTAACATTGACTGGGTGAGTGTCTGTCTTACATTTTTAAAATTTCTAAGGAAAATCCCAAAACTTCTTTGCTGCTTTTTATAAAGTTCAGTGAGAGTAATATTCAGCACCTACTAACTCACTAGGATGTTTCTAGTATTATTAGCGCTCATGACATCATATAGTATATATATATTGAGAGTGTTCCAAGAAGTTTACCGCTGCAACTGTATGGAAAACTTGGAAAATATTGTGCTGAACTCCCTTTGTAAGTGATGTGCTTTCTAGAGTCTGTGTTGATAGGAAAAAAATTCTTTATTCAAGCACTCATTTGTGAAGCATTTAATTTCATTACTTTGTTAACAAAGTGTGTATCTGGAGGTAAACACCAATCAGCTATAATTATGCTTCAAGCCCAAGAGAATTGAGGTTAGGATGTCAAAGCAGAGAGATGCCTATTGTAGCAGAATACATTGCTCTGGACTAGGGTGAATTTTCTTATTAAAATGTGGCAGTGGACCATTTTACAGAGATTTGCTTGCCATTTAGGAATTTTTAAGAACATTATAGTTCAGGAGTGCCAAATTTTAAGCAAAGCCCTCTAGTTTCTGTAATACTATGAATTAAATCATATGCCTATAAGAACAGTTTCTTCTCTTAAAATATAGTGCCCTCTTTCTCTCTCTCCCCCACTTCTCTGTCCTCCCCCCGCCGTGTACTCTCATACTTTGGCTCTTCCTGTCTTCCATTAATTGGAGAAACTTACATGTAAATCTGATTCTTTTCTTCAAATATTTATCTTTGGGTTAATTAACAGGTTGCCCTGTAATCTTGGCAACAGAAGGTCGGTTTGGGGTGAAACCACCTGAACCCCTCTGTCAGACCTTTTTTGTTCTACTTTATGTCTGACTTAATCTTCTGCTCTTCCTCATCTACTCTGTTATTGGGGTCAAACCACAGCCGCATGCACGTTTCAAAACCCAGTAGGAAGTGGGTCTCAGAGCTGTAGGGATTCTTTTGGGTCAGTCTTACACATTATTTTTTAGATCATCTATTCCTCAGATATCTCATTTAGTTTACTTTTAGGAAAAATGTTGTCTCTGTAAATGAGAGGGGCTTTCTACTCAAAAACCTTAAAATGTGTAAGTCTTTTATTTTAATTGAGTGTAAATTTCAACAAATTATTTGCCATGTATTAGCTTGTAAATTTGATGTGAAGCAATTTAAACAATGGTTTCAGGCTCAGAGGGCCTCACGCCAGCAGGGAGATGTCCCCTGATGATTATCCTCAGCTATTAAACATTGAGAGAACCCTGAATAAGGAATAGGGTGGGATGGGGAAGAACGTGTCTTCACACAGGTTTTATCAGATGCAAATTAGACTCCTTGGCAGAATGATGCTCATTACACCTGTTAGAGCCGAAGGGTTAAATACACAGACAATGGCCAGACCGTGTAGACAGACGGAATCTTGACCCACCGCCTGCAGTGCCCTGCTGGGGAGAGCAGCCTCCTAGCCACAATGAACAGCCCAGGAAAACAGCTCACTATAAGTCAGACTTTAGGAAGCCAGATTACCATGTCTGACTCACTGAACAGTAACTTCTAAAACAGCTGAACCCAAATGACCTGGACTTGGTTACTGCTTGGCAGCTTCTCCAATCTTTCTCCCTACGTCCAGCGTCCAGCCCAGGACCAGCCAGAGAGAGCTGTAGGATGCCTCCCTGCCCACTCTGCACACCTACAGCTTCTGCCCAGCAGCCTCTCATCAGGGCTACCTGATGAGGAAGGGTTTGTCCCACTTCTCTGCCTGCCTTCTAGTCTCTGCCAAAAACAGGTGACAGTGTGGCTGGCTCCCTGGCTGCCGCGCAGCCTGAATATATAGCCTTTGCTTATACTCATTTGGTTGATTTTCATTTACTTCTGCAAGGCCTGGTTGGGTAGGAAGTCACATTGTCCGGGAGCACTTTTCCTTTGTGGTCTCTGTAGATGGACTGTCATTGCTCTGGGCGCATCTGCATTCCCTGTGCTGGGGAACTGCGCCATGGCCCCCACTCGGGTTCCCCGTGTGGAAAGGTCAGGGCGGGGAAGTGCATTACTAAATGTCAATGCATGTGCCAGGCGTTACCGTGTGACAGTGAACTCCGTCTCATGCCTGCAAGTGGGCAGGAACAGAGGGGCTGCTTTGCAACAGAGATCAGTGGCCAGTGGCTTTTTTTTTTTTATTAATGTAAAAGTATAAAGGAAAATCTTTTCAAACATTATCTTCAGAAGATTTGGAAATAGAAGATCTGAGTTTAGCGGGTCACCAAAGGGCTAGTACTTGCTTATAGATGAGCTGGCTCAAAGCTCCGACTTGCCCGTACTTTTGTTTGTGCCAGTAATAGGAGCCAGTACAACAGGAGCGAGAAATAAAGCCAGTTGTTCCTTTATCTTTTTCTAATGAAAATTCAATGACATTTCCGCAATGACTTTGCCCAAGCCTTTGAAGAGTACTATAAATGTTAAGATGAGAAGTTGGACCAGCTGCCTAAAACAGTTTGAAATCAGATCATACTTTATTTTAATATTATGTTTGGTTTCTTCTGCATTGAGTTTATTACCTGTGTTCTTTCTGTTATTACTATATTTAAAATTGCTATTATGGAACTTTAATAGGATGAATGAAAAGAAGGATGCAGAAACACCTAAACATTGTTCATGGGGAACAATCTACATAATTTTCAAATTATCTTTTATTTTGTTAGTTGAGCTTTTAGGATCCTCTGGCAGTGTACTAGAGTTCAAGTATTTTTTGAAAATAATTTAATTTTATGAAGTTCTGGTGAAGTAAACCTACTGAATTGAATCAGTTTATGGGAAGTGTGAGGTTAGCATTATTAAATCTTATATTGTGATATTTGTTTTGGGTTTCTTTATTTAGAATTTAGATGCAAAATATAAACCCTTCATGGTAACTGATAGCTTTTCCTCTTCTCTTTGATCAGAAGCAATCCATGTATCAGAATCAACTCCAGTTTGTCAATCAGCAAATATGTTTTGTATTTTAAGCATCATAATGACTACAACAAAACGGCTGCTTACAGAGCGCTTACTGTGTGCCAGGTATGGTTCCTGGTGCTTTCCTTCTGTTACCTTAAGTGGTAGTTTGTGAAGATCACTCTAATAATTTCTGCCCTCATTTATGCAGGCACATTTGCAATGTAAATTGGCTGTTTGCCCTTCCCCTCTCCACAAGGGAAAGCTCTTTCCTGCTCTGGGTCTATCTGGCCTTGTGATTTTCTTTGACCAACGGACTGCGGTAAAAGTGGCATTGCGTGACTTGTAGGCCAGGGCTTCGAGACGCCTGCTTTGCCGCTTCTTCTGTCCCCTCTTGGAACACAGGACTGGGATGAAAGACAGTGTAGAAAGGGGACTCAGCCAAGAGCTGGCCCCAAGTGCCTGCTATGCAAGAGGCCATCCCAGCTGAGCGACCAGATGGCCGTGGGCAAGGCCTCGCCCAGATTGTTGTTCCCTAGAATCATGAGCCAAGAAAATAGTTTCTTTTTAATTTAAATTTTATTGTTACTTTATTTTTAATTGTAGTAAAATACACATAACATAAAATTTACCACATTAGTCATTTTAAGTATATAATTCAATCACATTGCTGTGCAACCAGTCGCCAAAAGTTTTTCATGTCGCAAAGCTGAAATTTGGTACTTATTAAATAACTCCCTGTCTGGTCCTCCCACCGGTCTCCGCCTACAACCATTGTACTTTCTGTCTCTATGAATGTGACCACACTTGATACCTCATATAAGTGGAATAATGCTGCATTTCCCTTTTTATGACTGGCTAATTTCATTTAGCTTAATGGTCCTCAGGATTCATCCATGTTATAGCATGGAGCAGGATTTCCTTAGTTTTTAAGGCAGAATAACATTTTACTGAATGTCTATCTCACTTTTCGTTATCTTGTCCTCTGTCAATGGATGTTTGGGTTTCTCTCGCTGAAACAGCTTTTGAGAACAATGCTGCTCTGAACACGAGTGTACACATGACATTTCCTTCCATTTCTTTTGGATATATGCTCAGAAATCAAACTGCTGGATTATATGATAACTCTATTTTAATTTTTGAGATGGTTGTTGTTTTAAGACCTTAATAGTCAGGGTGCTTTGTTAGGTGTGATAGACAACTGGAACTCTTAATCTTGACGTTTCTTAGAGGTAGGTACTGTCATCCTTCCCATTTTACAAGGAGTACACTTGACTTATTCAAGGTCATTTAGTTTGCATAGCATAAGGCCAGGCTTTGAAACTATGAGGTCTGCTACCAGAACCTAGTTCTTTAACACAGTAGTCCTCAACCGTTTTGGTACCAAGGTCTAGTTTGGTGGAAGACAAGTTTTCCATGGACCAGTGGTGGGGCGTGGGGGAGTGGTTTTGGGGCGATTCAAAGGGGCATGCAACCTAGGTCCCTCACACACACTTCACAGTAGGGTTTGTGTTCCTTTGAACACAACAAAACCACTGCTGATCTGACAGGAGGAGGCGCTCAGGCAGTAATGCAAGCAGTGGGGAAGCAGGGTTGTCAATACAGATAAAGCATTTCCCGCCTGCTGCTCACCTCCTGCTGTGTGGCCTGACTTCTAAAAGGCCACAGACCAGTACCAGTAAGTGGGCCTGGGGTTTGAGGACCCCTGCTGTAGCTCTCTGTGCTACTGTACAACCAAGTATGCTCCGTGCTGTTTTATCTGTGGTGGTCAATTCTGAGCAGAGAGAGGCATCCACAACCAGCAATATTGAAAAGACACCTATCTGTGATTAATGTAATTCAAAGAAATATGCTTTTCCATAATTCACACTACCTCCCCATTGTATGATGGTCTCCAAGTTTATCTCTGTGGTCAGGCTGGTGATGGGGAGACTGGTATCAGTAATTGACAGGGAGATCCATATACCGTACCTTCAGGACGGCTCAGTATTGTTGGGCAAGTTGTGCCTGAAATAAGGCCTTTGCTGGAGGGGACACAAATGGCCCCTGAATCTCAGCCCATACCCCACTCAAGTGGGACTAAACCTGTGCTTTGGCCATGTAGTGTGAAGAGTCCCTTTCTCCTCCAGAGGGGGGCGCCTTTGTGCATCTGACCAGAGGAGCTCTATTCTCCAAGTCTCTCTGTGTCCTGCTTCAGGTCACTCTTGCCTAGGACCGCAGGGCTGCAGTTGAATGTGAATAAATTACTGCACAGATCCCTCTCCTCCCTACCAGCTCCTTGACTTCCAGTGCAGGCAGCATCCTGAGGGTGCCCGCCACGTAGGATTGTTTCAGCATCAAAAAAAAATAATAATACTCAGTACATGCTTGCTGCTGCCAGTCATCCCTCCTGGTTCCTTCCTTCCTTCCTTTACTTCCTCCAAAATTCCTCTCCATTAATAATGTTAATATTGCAATGATTACAAGTGAAACTACTACTAATTCATATAATGTTAACATTGGGGGGGGCTAGTTCAGTTGGATTTGATGGAATCTAATATGATCAAAGTTACGGAAGTTGTGAAGACCTGCTTTGGATTCCAAAGGTTTACCTGCTTAAGCATACAATGCATGAGGTGAAGATTAGTAACAACATTATAAAAAAGACTTAGAAGTTTTAGCTGAGAGTGATCAACATGCATTGGCCAAAGTAAGCGTACAAGTGAACCCAAAAGCCAGGAGGGGGCGAGAGCATTGAGCAACCAGAAGAACAAGGCACAGCATGGGAGTACAGCTCAGTCTACCACACGGATGTGCCACCGGTATGGTTGACCAGCCGCGTAAGGCATTTATCTCCTCTACGGGCAGGGCCAACCATTGTGCTAAGAGCTCCACTGACAGCAGTGTCATCCAACCCGTGGCCCACGGGCTACACGTGGGCCTGGCCAGCTAGTAATGTGGTCCCCCAAGACTGTAAACTTTTAATATTGTGATTTGATTCTTTTTAAATTTTATTTTAATGGTACATTTTAGACGTACATAGTGATAACATTCATCATAGGGGATTTTACCTGTAGATGATATATCTCGTTGCTTCTTTTTTTCCCATTCCCCTCCCCCACCCCCTCCACCCTCCCCATTTACCAAAGCTTTGTTTCCATTTTTTCCTTCCATTTCTTATTTCTCTTGTCCCTCTGTTCCTTTCCCCCTCCCTTGTTCCCTTTCCCACTTGGACATTTTCTTCCCTTTTCCAATATAATACATTTTAGTCTTTATTTACATTTTCAGTTTCTCACACCAGAGAAACAATGCAGTTTTTAAACATGTGTGTCTGATTTATTTCACTTAAGAGTATAGTCTCAAGATGTATCCATTTACCTAGGAATAGCTCAAGCTTATTAGTCTATATGGCAGAGTAGTACTCCACTGTATTAAAAAAAAACACATTTTCTTTATCCATTCTGCTGTTGATGGGCATTTGGGCTGCTTCCAAGACTTAGCTATTACAAACTGTGCTGCTATAAACATGGGTATGCATATATCACTGCGGTACGATGCTTTTAATTCTTTTGGGAAGATACCAAGAAGGGGAATAGCTGGGTCAAATGGAATCTCTAGTCCTAGTTCCCTGAGGAATCTCCACACTGATTTCCATAGCGGTTGCACCGTCTACATTCCCACCAACAGTGGAGAAGTGTTCCTTTTTCTCCACAGCCCCTCCAGTATTTATTATTGGCTGATTTGTTGATAATAGCCATTCTTTCTGGAGTGAGGTCGAATCTCAGGGTTTTAATTTGCATCTCTTGAAAGACCAGTGATGTTGAACATTTTTTCATATCTCTGTCTGCTGCTTCTACTCCTTCATCTGAGAGGTGTCTATTCATTTCAGTTGCCCACTTTTGGATTGGGTCTTTAAATTTGGGGGGGTCTGATTGTTTTGAGTTCCTTATATATTTGAGATGTTAGTCCTTTGTCAGAGGAATAGCTGGCAAAAAAATTTTTCCCGTTCTGTGGGTTGTCTCTTTGCTCTGTTGGTAGTTTCTTTTGCTGTGCAAAAGCTTTTTAATAAGATCAGGTCCCAGTTGTTGCTTCTTTGTGATATTTCCTGGGCAACTGGGGATTTGTTCATAAAGTCTTTGCCTACACCTATGTTTTCAAGAGTTCTACCTATTCTGTCTTCCAATAGATTTAGTGTTTCTGTCTTAATATTTAGATCTTTGATCCACTTTGATTTTAGCTTACTGCTTGGGGAAAGATACAGGTCTACTTTTAACCTTCAGCATGTGGAGAGCCAGTTCTTCCAGCACATTTATTAAAGACGCTATCTTTCTTGTGGTGAGGTTGTTTGGCCCCTTTGTCAAAGATAAGGTGACTGAGAGTGTTTGGACCTGTTTCTTCATCTTCTAATTTGTTCCATTGGTCTTGGGGTCTGTTTTTGTACCAGTACCGTGCTGTTTTTATTACAGTAGCTTTGAAATACAGTTTTAGGTCAGGGATTGTGATGGCCCCTGCTTTGCTTTTGTTGCCCAGAATTGCTTTTGCTATTCTAGGTTTCTTTTGGTTCCAAATGAGTTTTAGGATTGTATTCTCTAATTCTGTGAGGTATGCTATTGGTAATTTAATTGGGATTGCATTAAATCTGTATAGCAGTTTTGGGAGTATGACCATTTTCACTATATTGGTTCTTCCTACCCAGGAGGAAGGGATATCTTTCCATTTTCTGATATCTTCTTCAATCTCCTTTTTCAAAGTACTGCAGTTTTCATTGTATAGATCCTTTACTTCCTTCATTAGATTGATTCCTACGTATTTCATTTTTTGGATGCTATTGTGAAAGGTGTTGTTTCCCTAATTTCTCTCTCGGTGAGTCTGTTGTTCGTATACAGGAATACTATTGATTTCTGAGTTTTGACTTTGTATCCAGCTACGCTGCTGAATTTGGTTATTAAATCTAGAAGTCTTTTGGTGGAGTTTTTGGGGTCTTCTATGTAGAGTATCATGTCATCTGCAAGTAATGATAATTTAACTTCTTCTTTTCCTATCCTTATTCCTTTTATTTCTTTCTCTTGTCTAATTTCTTTGGCTAATGTTTCCAGAACTATAATGAATAAGAGTGGTGGGAGTGGACATCCTTGTCTTGTTCTGGATTTTAGAGTGAAAGCTTTTAATTTTTGACCATTTAGTATGATGTTGGCTGTTGATTTGTCATAGATGGCTTTGATCAGATTGAGATAAAGACCATCTATTCCAATTTTCTGCAGGGTTTTTATCATGAATGAGAGTTGGACCTTGTCAAATACTTTTTCTGCATCTATTGAGATGATGATATGGTTTTTGTCCTTGGCTCAGTTAATATGGTGTATCACATTTATTGATTTGTGTATGTTGAACCATCCCTGCATCCCTGGAATGAATCCTACTTGGTTATAGTGTATAATCTTCTTGATGATTTGTTGCATTCTGTTTGCCCGTATCTTATTGAGGATTTTTGCATCTATGTTCATTAATGAGATTGGCCTGTAGTTCTGTTTTTTCGTTGGATCCTTCTCTGGCTTTGGTATCAGGGTAATGCTTGCTTCCAGGAATGTATTTGGGAGTATTGCTTCTGTTTCAATTTCGTTAAAGAGTTTGAGAATGAGTGGCATTAAATCGTCTCTAAATTTCTTATAGAATTCTGCAGTGAATCCATCAGGACCTGGGCTTTTCTTTGTTGGTAGGTTTTTAATTACTTCTTCAATTTCAGTAGCTGATATTGGGTTATTCAGAGTTTTTATATCTTCTTGATCCAGTTTTGGATCAGTTCATATGTATCTAGGAATCTATTTCTTCTGTATTTTCGATCTTATTAGATTCTCAAAGTAGCTATTGATGATCTTCTGGATTTCTGCAGAATCTGTTGTGATTTCACACTTTTCATTCCTAATTGTATGAATTTGAGTCTTTTCTTTCCATTTTTTTGATAAGGTTGGCTAAGGGTTTGTCAATTTTATTTAATTTTTCAAAGAACGAACTCTTTGATTCATTGATTCTTTATATTGTTTTCTTAGTTTCAACTGTGTTAATTTCAGCTCTGATCTTTATAATATTCTCCCTTGGATGGGCTTTGGGTTTCAGTTGCTCTTCTTTTTCTAGAAGCTTGAGGTTAAACATTAGGTTGTTTATTTGAGCTTGCTCTGTTTCTCTGATATGGGCATTCAATGCTATAAATTTCCCTCGTAAAACTGCTTTCATTGTGCCCCACAAATTTTGGTAGGTTGTATTGGCATTATCATTCAATTGTAGAAACTGTCTAATTTCTTCTTTAATGTCTTCTCTGAGCCACTGATTGTTCAGGAGCGTGCTATTTAATTTCCATGTGTTTATGGAATTTTTGTGCTTCCTTTTGCTCTTTATTTCCAGTTTCAATGTACTATGGTTTGATAGTATACATGGGATAATTTCGATTCCTTTGCATTTACTTAAACATGTTCTATGAGCTAATATGTGGTCTATTTTGGAGAAAGTCCCATGTGCAGCTGAGAAGAACGTGTATGCTGATGTTGTGGGGTGGAATTCTCCGTATACATCTACTAGGTCCATTTGTTCAAGAGTTTGGTTTAGTTTTGATATTTCCCTGTTGACTTTTTGTCTAGTTGATCTGTCTATTTGTGACAGCAGGGTATTGAAGTCCCCCATTACAATTATACTGGTGCTTCTTTGTTTTTTCGTCTGTCAATATTTGTTGTCTGTAGTTAGGCACGCTGGCATTTGGTGCATGTATAATTACAATTGTCATCTCTTCTTCTTGGATTGTTCCCTTTACAAGGATGCAGTGACCTTCTTTGTCTTTCTTAATGAGTCTTGGCTTGAAATCCACTCTGTCTGCAAATAGAATGGCTACCCCTGCTTTTTTCTGGGTTCCTGTCACATGAAGTATTGTTTTCCATCCTTTGACATTCAGGCTATGAATTTCTTTTTCAATTAAATGTGTTTCTTGTATGCAGCATATTGCTGGGTCTTGCTTCTTGACCCATTCTGCCAGTCTGCTTGTTTTGATTGGCAAGTTGAGACCATTTAGATTGATGGTTATAACTGACATATGTTGACTTATTCTTGTCATGATATTTACCTGTTGGCTTCCTAGTTTTCCCTTGTGTTTAATTACTTGCCTTGCCTGAGGATTCATTCTGTTGCAATTCCTGGAGTTGTAGTCCTCATTTTCTCTTTCTAGAATGTCCTTCAGAATATTTTGGACTACTGGTTTGGTGGTCATGAATTTCTTCAGGTGTTCTTTGTCATAGAAGTATCTTACTTTTCCATCAATTTTGAAAGATAGTTTTGTGGGGTACATCAGTCTGGGCTGAAAGTTGTCTTTTAGGGCTTAAAATACTTCACTCTAAGCTCTCCTTGACTTGAGGGTTTGTGTTGAGAACTCTGCTGTGATTCTGATGGGCTGTCCTTTATAGGTTATTTGTTTCTTTTCTCTAACAGTTTTCAATATTCTGTTCTTGTGTTGAATTTCTGGAAACTTGACTATTATATGCCTTGGGGTAGATTTTTGTTGATCATGGCTAATTGGAGTTCAGTATGCCTCATTTACCTGTATGTTCAGTTCTTTTTCCATACTTGGGAAGTTTTCTGCCATTATTTCTGTGAACAGGTTTCTTATGTGAGTTGTGCTATCTCCTGCTTTTTCATTGAGTCCGATCAATCTTATGTTACTTTTCTTCATGTCATCAAGCAGCTGTTGTATTGATTTTTCACGGTCCCTTACCATTTTGAAGAACTCTTTCTTTTCTCTATCATTAATCACAATCTTGTCTTCTATATCTGAGATTCTCTCTTCACATTGTTTCATTCTACTGCCAATACTTTCAATGGAAGTTTTAATCTCTTGGACATCTGTTTGAATCTGTTTCATGAATTCCACTTCTTTCCTGTGTTGGGAATTTATGGTTTCCATCATTTTTCTAAGCTCTTCTGTTTTTTTTATCTGTATCTGCTCTTGAGTCACTAATCATGTCTTTCATTCTGGAAATGATTTCGGTTTTGATGTTTTCTAGAGCCTCACTCATCTGCTTTGTTACTTCTGCTGATACTGCTTCCAAGAGTCTGGGTGGGAAGCTTTCAGATTGTTGCACTTCATTACCCCCAGGTTTGCTTTTGGTGGAGGTATGGGATTGCATCTTATTTATATTTCCTACTTTTTCTTCTTTAGTTTAGTTCCTGAGTTGATGCTTATGAATTGCCTGTGGCAGGTAGCTTTTTTTGTTAATTTCGAGAACCTTTTGGAAGTGACTACTTCCTCAGAGATGTCTTACAGGTGTAGCTGGTTTTTGTATTATGAGTCTGTTGCAAGATCTTGCCTCTTCAATTTATTGGGGCTGAGAAGTTGCTATTTGGCCAGCCCTTAGTTCTTTGACCATGGTGTGTAGTTATTTGTGACCCTCTGCCAATCTTAGTCTTGGCATGCAAGGAAGAACTGAGTAGAACAGTTCTGTCACCTTGGCTAAAGTACTACAATCAGCAACAACAATAGCATCAGACACAGTCTAGAAAATAACAAACTGTAGTAACTATTGATCTGTCACCTTATACCTTATGAACTAGATTAGTTGTTGTATAACAGTATCCAAAATAAACCAGAAACTTATATGCAGTAAATATGCCCTCAATACGGTGATTTTACTCTCAGCAGAGAAAATTGAAAAGAGATTAGGAGGAAATGATAGAGAAATAGAAGAAGAGAAAGAGATGAGAACAAGGTTGGAAGCCAGGGGGAAATTATGCAAACTTTGGTGAACTGGTAAAGGAAACAGAAGAAAAGGAGGGAAGGAAGAAGTAAAAACAAGGACCGAACAAAAAAATAACAGCAAAAACCTAGGAAATCACTTTCCTATAAAAACAAGAAAGAGGAAAAAAAAAAAAACAAGAAAAAGAAGAGCAAAGGGAGAAAAAATATTAAAAAAAATAAAATGTCTGCTTCCAGGTATGTTTCTGCTTTCACCAGTAGACAGAGTAGACACAGTAGACAGACCTAGGTCCTTGTTGATTAATCCCAGCAGTAGATTTTGGCAGAGTAGCGAGTGTTCCTAGCTGGGTTCAATAGCAAGGCTTCACCAATTCCATTGAAGTTCAGCCTGATCACTGGCTGTGGGGTTGAAATCCAATTTGTTCAGCTGGAAACACACTGTGTGTCTCCCACCAGCTTGGACTCAGTTCCCTGCCAGTTTGAACTTGGCTCCTTTCCCTCCTGACAACTTGAGTTTGAACTCTGCTCTGCCTGACCCCACCTTGCCCCATCACCAAAGGCCACTAGCAGTTTTTCTGAGCTCTGAGCTCCGCCTCTTTCCAAAATGGCGATCAGCCGATCACCACCCTCTCCCAGGGGCTGTCTGAGATCAGATGACTCAGGTAACTCACCAGCCACTGCAGTCTTCAGTGTCCACTGCTCTGCTCCGTGTGTGTGTCTTTCCGTGGAGGTCTCTGGGGTCTCCAGTAGTCACTGTGCATCTGCAGGCTCAAACAGTGTCACTAGCGCCGAGAGTTGGGGCCGCTACTTGGGGCCGTGAGCCAGGCTGTGAGCTGTGCTGTGCTCAGAGGCTGTGACTGTGACCTGGGCTGCAAGCTGCTGGTTTGAGCTGGGCCCTGACCCAGGACTGTGACCCGGGGGCCACAAGCCATGCTGCGAGGCGGCTCTATGAGCTTGGGCCATGAGCCAGAGCTCTGGGAGAAAGCGCCATCCATCCGTCACCTTCTTTTTCTGGGCTGGTCTCTCCTTTTGCTTTCCCCGTGGGCTTCAACTCTGGCTTCAGATCCCTGCTGGGTCCTGAGAACACACTTCCCTCCTTCTCTTCTATGATTTGAATTTCGACGATTTTTTTTTCATGACTCTTGCTCCACAAGAGTGCATGGACTGCATAGGAGACAGCAGAACACTGTGTAGTGGATGGTGTACTGAGGTGCTGTGCTAACTCAGTTTTCTGCGCCTACCACATAGTGGGCCGGTCAAAACCTGTGTGTGTCAGGCGTAACCTGCACTTGTGCGACTTGGCGAGTGAAATGCAGAGATTACTGATGGAAGTATTTTAACTCACCTACACTTGTGTGTGCCTGTGAAGACAAGATTGTATTGTTGTTAAGCAGACATAGAAGTTTTGTTATTTAATTATTAAATGGGCTTGCTGTGCTGTTTCATAAAATAACTTAATAAGACATAAAAAGGGAAATTCTGAAACTTATATGCATTAACTATTTTACATATTTTATATGTGGCCTCAAACAATTCCTTTTTATCCAGTGTGACTCAGGCAAGTCCGTGGCTGATCATGGACAACATGATCTACAGCACATCATTTTCTCTTAACAACATTTGTATGTGGTACACATTCTCAGTGGGGTATTATTTCTCCCAACAGCAAAAATGATTCCTGAAAGCAAATAATCTTACACACACACACACACACACACACATATATATAATATTAAACAGATCATAGTATATCTTACGATTAAAATTTAATGAGTGTACAATTAATGTATGTCTAAAAAGATTCCTTGAGGAGTAATAAAAATAGTCCAAGAAGTAGTAGCCATCTGATATTATTATTTTTATCAATTAGATCTGAAAATGTGGTTTGGGAGATTAAATAACTTGTCCCAGAATTTAGTAAAATGATTAAATGAGAAAGTTCTGACTCCACCATGGGCCTGTGTGATGCCGAAACATGGCTTTTGTCTACCAGAACACATGTTTCCTCGGGACCTGGAGTTTTTCTAGCCCTCTGACCCTTCTTGTCTCTTCCAGTGGTTTTCTGCCTCTCTTTCTCCTGAATTTTTCTGCACCTTCCGTTTGTGGTGGCCTGGCTCTGCCTAGACTCCTGTGTTTCCCAATCTAGGATCATGGTTAGCTGAAGAATGTTCCAGGAGGAATGTCTGCTCCTTGGCATGGATGAAGCCTGGGTTCAATCCATAGCACCAAACCAAACCAAAAATATGCTTTTAGGATGGAGCATGGGTGTTGCATTTTAATGCCCATGCAGAGGAATTACCAGAGGGCTGCTTTGCTTTGTCTCAGTGGGATTTCGGCATCTCTCCCAGGTCAGTAGGAAGCTAATAAGGCTCTATGCTTTGCAGAGCCGGGCAAATTATAGCAAGAGGCCATTCCCATCTCCACAGAAGCCCTGTGTGCTCCCCATCTTCATCTGGCTTCTTTTCTAGACTTCCCTGCTGTTATTCTATAAACTGGGCTCCACACTTGAGTTTCTCTGTGTAGCAATTCCAAGAAAAGTCAATCTTGAAAACACATTTTGTAGTGAACAGAGGCAGCCATGAGAAACACTTTGCTGTCTCTTTCAAAGGTGGTTGTTTTGAAAGAACTTAATAGTCTCAGCTTTTCAACTAAGATTTCAAGGACTAATTCATCAGGAGTGAGTGAATTCCTTTCTCTTCTTCCTAAAGGGCCTATAGTAAGTGAAGAATGTAGGCAGCAATAGCAAATCCATCAAATTTACATTGAAAACATCTTTGCAGAGTACCCTGGTGGACCCGACCTGGACAATTAGAGCTGACATCCCCATCCCCACCAAAACACAGCCACCTCTACTCCAGCCCAGGAAGGCTGGGCCTCAGCATGGCCAGGGAATGGCAGGGCCTGACCCTGGGGCGCTCCCTTGTGGGGTACAGGAGTCAGTTGCTCAGCTGATGGTGTCTGGCTTTCTAGGGAAAAACAAAAGCTGTGCAGAGCTGTTTTAAAAAGGGAAGAACGCTTACCCCACAAATCTCATTTTCCAGATGCACACCTGTGAGTGCGAAGTGATAAAATTCACCTACACTGGGGGCCTGTGAAAGCCAGGATTGTTTTCTCAGAACTGTAAGCAAATAGGTATCTCTGATTTGGTACAATGGATAAGCTCCCATGCCTCTGCTTCCCATCCCCACCTTTAAAATGAGCATCACAAGACTATTGCCCTGCATTAATTTCCTGGGTCTCTTGTAACCAAATACTGCACGTTGGGTGATTTGAATGAGAAATTTATTTTGTTACATTCTTGGAGGCCAGAAGTCTGAGATCTCAGTGCAGACAGGGTTGGTGTCTTCTAAGGGGTTCTGGTTTGCTGGCAATCTTTGATGCTCTGGATTGCTCCTTTGTCCTCTGTTTCCTTCTTTCCCTGTTTACTGATGGATTGATTGATTGATTGTGATACTAAAGATTAAATGCAGGGTCTTCACACTGAACTACATCTCCAGCCCCTTTTAAAATTTTCTTATTTGAGAAAGGATCTCTCTAAATTGCCCAGGCTGAGCTGGAACTCGTGATCCTCCTGCCTCAGCCTCCCAGAGTGCTGGGATTACAGGCATATGCCACCTTGCCTGGTTCCATTTCCCCTTTCTATAAGGACAGCAGTCATATTGGCATTGGGGTTGATTCTACTCCACTGTGACCTCATTTTAATTAACTGGTTAGATCTATAATGACCCTGTTTCAAAACAAAGGCACATCCTGAGGTCCTTAGAATTTGAGCATAAGAAGGTTGAGTGGACATAACTTAATCCATGACACCCCTCTTAAGGTCAAGGTTGCATTAAATGAATATACAAATGTCTGTCTGAAGGTTTGCTCTTCTTACTATTGATGAGTAAATATCTTAAAGGATGACAACATAGACAATTGTCATTACCACTTGAAGACTACTTTCAGGCACTGTTTTGTCATTCCTTCTTCTAATCCTTGTAGAAACTTCCAGAGTCTGTCCTTCATCTCTAGGGTCTCCAATTTGTAAGTCCGTAAACTGAAGCTTAAAGAGATGAAATGATTTTGGTATGGCTAAGGCTTCACAACTTGCTTATGACTATAAAAAACTATAATCTCAACCTGACTGTGAGACGCCTAGAATAATGGGAGAACATTTAAAAATGGGAGAACATTTAAAGCTTCTTTACTTTAGCTTTTGTATGTAAACGCAGTTTTCTGCATAATGTGTTGTGTTTGTATAACCAAGATTCCGTTATAATTTTTTAAATAGGAAGTTCAGTTTTTGCAAAAACACTGTTAGTTAAACAGACATCTTTTTGATCTTGTCAGTAATTCCTTTGAAAAAATTTCCAGTTCCTGATTAAGTTCACTTTCCAGGAACAGAGTCCTGTATTAGTCGCTTTCCCATTGCTGGGATAAAATGCTCAACACACACAGCTTAAAGGAGGAAAGGTTTATTTTGGCTTGTAGTTTCAGTCTGTGATCGGCCTGCTCCAAGGCAGAAACAGCGTGGCAGAGGGGCATGGAGGAGGAAGGCTGCTCACATTATGGTGATAAGGAAGCAGAGAGCGAAGGGAAGTGCCAGGGACAAGAAAGCACCCTTCTAGGTCCCGTCCCTGGTGCTCCAGCTCCAACCCGTCCCCAGCTACTAACAGTACATTCAGGTATGAGGCCCCCAGGATCTCATCACCGTCCAAAACCCCGTCTATGAACACATGAGACTTTCAGAGGACATTTTACATCTAAACCGTAACAGTGCCCAACCCCGTGCTATGCCTCTCCAGACCAATAAAACCAGGCTCCTGTCTTCCAAGAACTTGGTGTTGGGTTTGGGAGGACCCTGAGAGGCTTGGGAGCAACTGGGGGTCATGGGGGCTGGAGCACAGGAAGGGGAATCAGGTTCATGGTATCTGGGGAGGGATGCAGAAGGGCTCACATGGAATCAGTGGATCACTCTGACAGTCTTATTTTGAGGAGGAGCTTATTTTCAGTGCAGTCAGAGGAGATGAGCCACGTAGGCTCACTGAAGGAACCATTCAAAAGCTGAAAGGTTTGAGATGTACTTATCAGAGTCTTCATGTCTGTCTTTCAGAATACAGTAGGAGTTAAATGAGTGTCATAAGCTAAGAACTTTTAATAATGTAATTTCTGTAAATGGAGAAGGGAAAACCAGTTGCTTTCTGTAAGGGTCCTTTCCCATGAGAATTCCGACTAGACGGGAAGAAAGAATTCCAGAAAGAATGAATATGTTTCTTGAGATGGGAATGTGGGGTTTGGACTTGTTTGGAAAATTTCATTAAGTGCTTAGGTGCAAAAAGTGAATATGGTTTGGTCCTTGCTGTAGAAGAGCATGTCATGTAGTAGAGGAAGATAGATACTCCGAGCTTTCCACTTCACTTGCCTAGATATGAACTACTTCCTGCTTTTGAACAAATTATGTTGATGTTGATTAATAATAATGGAATTATCTACTTTGCATTTGTAGTGTGCTTTTATCTTTTCAGAGTGCTTTCCGTACTATCTCTCTTGTCAGACTGTTGAGAAACCTGCATGTGGAAGGAGGCGGGCCTGAGACCCTGGCTGGCACAAGCCTCCCCGGAGCCAGACCTGGCTGCCAGTGTCAGAGGGCGGTGGCTGGCCCCTGGCAGTTCCTTCCCTCTCCAGTCTCCACACTGTGCTTCCTTCATTCTGGTCTTCCTTGCTGTTGCCTTGGAATCTCTACACATCCCACTGTGCTCTTTGGAGCAAAGCTATTACAGAAATCTAATAAATAATAAATTTCATCGCTCAGACAGATCAATAAAATGCATGATAAGAAGAGGCCATTACGAGAATGAAAAATGCACAAGAGGATGCCCACAGTGTGAGGAACCTTCAGCCCGGAGAAGCTGAGCCTCTGGAAATGCCAGCACCAAGCTGCCCATCTTGGGGTATTCTGAAGTCTTCGTTTGTTAACACATCCACAGACTTTTGCTGAAGGCCTGTTGCCTGCCAGGCCCAGTCCTGGGCGCTGGACAGAGACATCTATGTCCCGGAGCTCAACAAGTCAGCCAAGGAGATGGCTGATACAGCACAGCTAATTGTAATGCAGTGTCCTTGCTTACTTAGGTCGACCATAAACAAAGACTTTTGAGAGCTGGGAGGGGTTAGAGCTGGCTGTGGAGAGAAGGCGGGAGGCTTCTATCACAGTGACTACTGTGGATTTCAACTGTAAAGGACAGACTGTGTTTCTTCAAGTGGAAGAGCTGCAGTAGGGGTGAGAGAATGTTTTCCAAGGGCAGGAAATAACACAGGCAAATGGGCCTGAATGGCCCCTGAAACGAAGACATCTAGGGGTCTTTGGTCTAGACTTCTCATTCAGGTGTTTTAAGTTTTTTCAATCTGGGGCAGTTGAGCTAACTAGCTTTACCTTCCCACCAAGCCTGCTTCTACATCTCGGATTTTTACTCTTTAAAAAGATAAGAAATGAGCCCAAAAGAAGGGGACTCTGGGTTCCAGCGGTATGGTGGGGGGCAGCTGTGGTCTGGGGGCTGCAAGCCCAGAGCTCCAGGGCAGCTCCCCCTGTTTCTGAGCTCAGGCGCCTCCTGGGAGAACTCTGCACATCCAGATGTGTTATCACTCTGGCCACTCGGAAGAATGAATCAGAGAAGGGACGTACTGCATCAGCTGGTGCTGTCCCTTCTGACTGCCAGTATGTGGCCCAAATCGGCCCCCAAGAGCTTGACCTGTCAGTGGTAATATCTTTTCCACAGGGAGGAAGGGAAGATGGAGGCAGAGGAGCCTTGTATTGGCCTTTAAGGAAGCTAACTTCTAACCACAACTTTGTTATAAAATCCGATACAGTGCTGAGATGAGCTCCAAAAAAAACCAAACAAAACGAAACAAGAACTAAAAGAGCCCTGTACTAGTAAGAGGTTTTTCTGTTACCACCTTTAATCTCTTTCTTCTCTATTCCCTTCCCCCGTTTCACTCTCTCTACCTGTCAGGCACAAGGTTTTATCTCCTACCTTGTTTCTGCCTTTTCCTAACAACTTTTATAAATTAATGGCCTTTTATAAATTAATTCAGGGCAAGGAGTATACACTTTGAGGTCAGAAGTGAGTTCTAATCTAGGAACTATTACGAGTTTAGCTTTTGGAAAGTTACTTAACCTCTCTGGGCCTAGTTGCCTTAAATGTAAATAGGAGAATAAATTTGCTTCTTTAGATTTATGTGAAGATTAAATAAGATAACTCATGTGTAATACCCAGTGTACTTCCTTATAGTCCAGGTATTCAATAAATAGATGTATTTTTTACACTGTTAATTTTTTAGTACTTGGTGTGGTGTGCTGGAAAGAACTTTAAACTGAGACACCAGTTCTGACAATTATCAGCTGTATGTCCACGGGCAACTTATTTCTCCTTTACCGGTTTCAGTGTTTGTTTTTGAAAATCAAGAAAATTATACCCTTCAGATCCCTATGAGGAGTAATTAGAGAAAAATATGAAATACTTTAACACGGTGTTTTGCATAAAAGGTGATTTAAAATGTGAGCTTCTGCTCCTTTGCTTGGCCTTTAAAAAGTTTCTAATTTATTTTATTTTATTTTTAACCAACAACTCTGTCTCAGTTCTTGGCAGGATTATACCTGGTTAGTCTATGTTGAGTGTGAACTGCTGGTTGCCCACCCAGTCCATTTTCTCATTCTTCTTTAACCTAGCCATCTCCTCTCCATTTCTCTGCCTTCTTTACAGATGACCATAGTCACTCGACAAGTGTTACCAGTGGAAAGTGGGTAGGAGTGAGGTGTGCCGCTTCTGGGCTTGCCCGGTGACTTCCTACCTGTTCTCCTGGGCAGGCTCATCTCTCTTCTGGCAGCTGGCGCGGAGGTGCCTGCAACCCTCTTGGCAACCAGTCAGCTGAGCTGCCCCTCAGCCCAAGTCTCTGAATGACCACTCTCCTGGGAACATACACATGCACACACACAGGCGGAAATGGAACCTTTGGAAATCAGCTATTTCCTTTGTGTTGCGTCATTCTGGGTCATTTGTTCTGGCAGTTTATACTACCTTAATACCTTCCTCCCCGCTTTTATCTCCAAGTTCAGCTGAGGTAGATGGGAAAAGCCAAACTATAAAGCACTTTTGAAATAACACTGAGCTTGGAGGTGGAACTAGGTTTAGGATGGTTTTACACCTCACAGCTATGTGATCTTTTAATTTACTTATTCAAACTTTTCCTTCGTATTGAAAAGAAAATGCCATGTCCTATGCGATTTTGAACTATTTAACTCTTTGGAGCTCAGATTACTCACCTGCGAAATGTGTTACAGAGTTGCAACAGTTAGGATAATATATGTCCTAATTTTAAGTTTGTAGAGTTCTAGAGAATTCATCATCCAAGGTGGTAGCCATTAGTTTTCTGTCCGAGGAGTAGCTTATGAAAAATCTTTTCCCACTCTGTAGGTTGTCTTTTCACTCTACTTATTGATTCCTTTGCTGTACAGAAGCTGTTTAGTCTCATATAATCCCGTATGTTGATTCTTGCTGTTATTTCTTGTGCCATAGAGGTTCTGTTTAGAAAATCCTTTCCTACACCTTTGTCTTCAAGTGTTTTACCTATTTTATCTTCCATTTTTATTTTAATTTAGTATATAGTGAGACATAAGGGTCCAGTTTCAATCTTCTGCATACAGAAAACCAGTTTTCCCAGCACCATTTGTTGAATAGGCTATATTTCCTCCATCCTATGCTTTTGGCCCCTTTGTTGGAGATCAAATAGCTGAACCCGTTTGGGGAAGTTTCTGTACTCTCATTTCTGTTCCATTGATCCATGCATCTGTTTTTTTTTTTTTTTTTTTTTGGTGCTGGGGATCAAACTCGGGTCCTTGTGCTTGCAAGGCAAGCACTTTAACTGCTGAGCTAAATCCCCAGCCATGTTCCTTACTTGTTGAAATGAAAATATTTTGGGTGCACTGGGTTAAATAAAATGTATTGTTGAAATGAATTCTCCTTTTTATTTTTAATATGACTACTAGAAAATTTAAGATTTACATTTATAGCTCATTTCCCATTTCTATTGGACAACCCTGCTATAAACATTAAAGTGTTATTATTTAGTGCAACCAGACCTCTAATAGCTTTGAATGTGGGACCTAGGTAATGGAAATGGAGAAGCAAGACTTCTTTAAATGGCAATGATGGTTTTTTATCTCCTGGGGCTGTTACTGGGATTAAAGATCCCCGATGTGCAGAGTCTGGTACTGAGAAGGGCAGCCATTGTTATGATCACGCCCTTTTCCTTTCATCCGGAAGCAGCTCCTTCGATCACAGGCTACACTGGCTTTGAATTTTCTCATTAAGGAAAACATTCTTTTGTTTCCTCTTTTCAAAAACCCCTTCTAAAATGTATTTGCAGTATCAAAGCTGAGGCTGTTTTTGTTCTCCTTTACAGCCTTTTTAATGTCACCATCTCCCTGAGTGTGCAGTGTTAACAACTAACCTCTCTCTGGATCTAATCTCAGGAAACAGAGAGCAATTAGCTTCTTTGGTATTAGGGAAATGGGTTTCAAGTCTAGCAGTTTCTACTTACAGACCTTTGCTTAGCTAATGCTTTTCTTTAATCAAATCACTGCCCCTTAGGTTTTAAAGGATGGGGAAAGAACCAAACAGCTATTATCCCAAACTGAGGAGTGTGTTATTTTTCTTTGTTTTTGGTTGAAGAGCCATAATTTTGACTGCCCACGTGGAGTATGTGTTTCCCAATGCTGCTTTCTCGGAACCAAACACTTGTTTTTCTCTCTTCTCTTGTTTTCTCCTCTTGTCTTCCCTCCCCACCTTCTGTCCCCCCTTTCTCTTCTCACTTTGTTTTCCCTCATTTCCTCCTTTCCCCCTGTCTCTCTCTTTCTGCCTTTTCCTTATTTTATCACATTGGCAAAGATGGAATGAAGATGATACGTTAGGGAAACTGAGTAACTGTTACATGTGAGGCCAGCTAGAGACCAGGGGTCACTAACGGGTTTGTCAGAGGTGCTGATTGAGGTTTATTCATAATGTACTTTATTTCAGTACCTTATCATTTTACTGCCAAATATATTCCATTCCATGAATTTGTCATCTTTGTCTATTCCTCATCACTTGTAGCCAGTTTTAGGATATTACTAATAATGTTGCTGTGTACATTTGTGTACTTTTTGTGGGCATATGTTTCTAGTTCTCTTGGGTGTATACAGAAGATTACAGTGCTGTGTCATATGCTAACTCTGTTTAATTGTCAAATTGTTTTCAAAAGTTACTGAATTATTTTATAATTGTACCGGAAATATATGAGGTGCACAATTTCTCTACATCCTTATCAAAGCTTTGCATTATCCATCCCTTTAATTTTAGCCCTCCTAGTGGGTGTGAAATGGTATCTTGTGAATTTAGTTTTCTGTTGATCAGTAATGTTGGACACCTTTCATGTGTTTATGGGTCATTTTTATGCTTTTAGAGGAAATGCCTGTTCAAATCTTTTGCCCATTTTTAAAAGTCAAGTTTTCATTTTGTTGACAAGTTTAAGAGGATGCTCTATATACGTGTTGTTGATCATATGAGATTGGCCAGTATTTTCTCCCATCCTGTGCTTTGCCTTTTCACTTTCTAGATGGTATCTTCTGAGGCATGTTTAATTTTGGTGAAACCTCCTTTTGTTTTTCTTTTGCTTTGCTTTGAGTGTCGCATCTAAGGAATCACGGCCTACCTCAGGGAAGCCTCCTGTCTTTAGTAACAGAAGTATACAGAAGACGGTGGTTTGTAATTTCTAACCAGCTTTGTCATACCTCAGTGGCTTCCAGACCACGTTTTGGCTGTGCTATCAGAGAAGTGTGAAAATCTTATTTTCGTAGCTGGCTGGTGGTGTGAGGATGGCACAGCTGCCAGGCATTTGGACACTGCAGCAATTGCTTTAATTGGACATTCCTCACCCCTCTCATCTCACTTGTTAATGGCTTTTTAAGTGAGACGCACCAGCCAAGTGAATTAGACTACTTGGCAAGCCGGTTCCTGCTCACTTGGAAACGTTAATCCATGGAAAATAAGCAGAGGCCTTCAGCCAGGAGGAAACCTGAATTTCATTTACAGAGGTGAAAGAAAAAGAGTGGTTTGTCTATTTCCAGCAGTTTCCAAGTGCATGTCCACGGGCTGTCTGGAAACAGGTCTTCTTATCTAAGTGCTCTCTCGGCCTCACTAATCCATTTATTTTTATTTTTATCTTTGCAGTACTGGGGAACGAACTCAGGGCCTTGTTCATGCTAGGCAAATGCTCCACCCCTGAGCTACACCTCCAGCCCTAGTTTATTAGTGCCTTCCCTGTGGCTTCGAGTCACATGAAGGAGGTCTGTCATGGCGCCTGGCTAAGAACTTATACTCAATGGAAGGAATAGAAGATACACTTAGGAGACAATTGTAAATAATTTACTAATAACATAAAATACTCTACCCGGTCCTCTGTTGGGTGTACACTGGTGTCAGTCAACCACTCTACTCAAATTTTCTCTCCAAGAATGATAGTCCCCAATAACCAGTGAGTTGCTAAATTTGATATTTGTCCAAATCTATGTGTATAGTCTTGACCTTTCTTCTCGGCCCCACCTTGAATTTCTGCTGGCCTGTCTCACATCTTTACATAGAAATTCTAGAAGCACAAGTTTCATACGTCTAAAATCGAACTTCTATTTTCCCTTCTTTCTCACTCTTCTGTCCTCACCAATCTGTTTTCCTCCTCTGATCATGGCATATCCACCCAGCCCCGTTGCAAACCCTCCCATTTCACCCTCACGTCAGTAGTTCTACTTCATTTATGTCATTTCCTTTCCATTCCCCCTGCCCTACTCCAGATTTTACCTCTTTCCTGAATATTATGATGTAAAGCTTCTTCCTCAACCAATTTCTCCCCTGATCCTTAGCGTGTATTTCTGCCGACATTTTAAAAACCAAGAACCTTATCCTGCCAGTCTTTGCTCACAAATCTTAGTCACCCTCTAGTATCTGGTGAGTGAGGTCTGCCTTTTGTGAGCTTATGTAGACCTACTAACTCTTGACTCAACTTTCCTTCCTTGTAGTTTTCTTACTTAGCTCTAAGTTCCTTACAACTCTCTCCTCATATTATGGTCTTCTGTACACCCATGCCTTTGCTTTGCCCATTTTTTTTCCTCTGCCGAGAGCATCCTTTCTCTTCTCTGTTTGGTAAGGTCCTGGATCCAGTATGATCTTAAGAAAGGCTTCCTTGGGACCTACATATAGACTTCCATTATGGTTCATATGATGCTTTTGTGAACGTGGGCCAGCTTTTCCCCTACTCCAGTCCCTTACTCTTGCCGCCTACCTTGCATTTCTCCACCCCTTGTTCTCCTTCCTTCCCTCAATCTCTTCCTGACTCAAATCTCTACTCTTAAACACAGCTGCTCTTACCCAAGAAGGGACTGTGTTGTGTGTATGCCTAGCATAGTGTCTCACTCAGACGAGCAGTTCCATGAAGGGCCTAAGGAGTGAGTTTACTGGATGAAAGAAGTATAACTACAAATACTTTCCTTGCCCACAGAAAGGCATCATATCCAAATTTCAAATGAGTCTACAGTATGGTGTAAGTGCTTTTCATGTGATAATCTGTTGTTGTCCATGGTGGAGGAACTTATGGTGGGGACAGAAACCGGGAAAATGAAAATGAGAGGAACTTAGCGATGTTGGATTGCCACGGAAGGCAGGGCCAAGCCCGGAGTGGCTCATTGGATCCTGTGTGTGGCACCTTATGAGCTGGGCGGCAGTGCAATGTGATAGTTACAGGGACACTGGCTTCTAGGTTCCATTCAGTGTCATCTGCTGAGCTTATCCAAAGCTTAGCATCCACTGCTGTGATGTGAAACTAGCATTCTCTGGAGAATTTCATAGGAATTGATAGGGTAATAGATGTGGTGCACTGTGCCAAGTCACTGCACATGACATGTGATTGCACTTGACATGCTTATCAAATGGAACCTATTTCCTATTTATTCTTTTTAATATATATATATATAGTACATACACACATATATTAAAAGTGTATGTATATGCATACATAAGTATCTATGCATATATAATTTAGGTAGTTTAGAAAAAATACAGATATTTCTAATCTATCTGACCCGTTCCCTTGATGACAGTCTTTTTTCTTTATTTTTGCCTGGGGACTAGGCTTTCAGTCCTGTATGGTAGTGCTATGAAAGATGTGTTATTAAAGCTGGTGAATTGGTGAATTGAAATTGTGCAAAGTGAAATTCTTCCTAGAGTTTATCCATGTTAAATAGCAATGTCCAAGGCTGTAAACAGAGCTGAGAAATGTTGTTACTGCTTTTAAGGGTCTCTTTTCTGTAATATTAAGACATCTGGATTTAATTGGTAAGCTGTTCTGCGATAGTGTTCAATTTAAGTGAGGTTCGTGGAGTGGAGAATTAGAAGGCAATCTCCCAGGGAGCTAAGATTGCTGATGAAGCCTACCTTATTGCCGTGTTTCAGAAATTAAATCACTGTCTATTGTCGTGAACTGATCGATCAGACTCTCCTTCTGATGGTATAAACACTAGTGTGGGAGGTAGAAAAAGTGAGGATATCAAATAGAATTTTACCACTTCTGCACTGTCCTGTTTACTTTATGGTATTGGAAGTGCTTTTGACTCCCAGTACTGGAATGTCAGTCGGTATTTTTGTAGAAAACAAAAAATATGGACATACATCTACATTATGTAAGAGCAAAAACCTGAAGATATTAGAAAAGCATGATTTTGTCTTTAAAAATGTCCCAGGGGACTTAGGATTCTATGATTAGAATTATTTCCAACTTACACATTTTCCCGTGTCATTTTTCCTCCAGTGAATGAGGAGCAAAGAACTTTCCCTCTCTGTTCTTTGAGGAAGGAAGTGGAAAGAAGCATTCACTGACTTTCCTGAAGTCCTAGATAAGAAAATTCTGTCATGACTTATCTTTAGTTTGCCCTGAAATGGAGGCGTTCATTTGAAATGTGAAGTCTTTTACCATTAAATCTTCACATGAAGCCGAACTGGTGCAGAATCAAAGTTTTTTGAGAGCCTGATGGAGAGATCGATTATGGCAACACACAATGTGTGGAAAATGTTGTGAAGCATCGGACTTCTTAGGATATTCCAGAATATCACTAGATTATATGTTGTATTCTGTTAAACCACAGAATTCTTGTATACTGTTTTTTATGGGTTCAGTTGAGACATACCCACCAAGGAAAATTACTGATGCAATTAAATTAACCCTGATTACCATTGTGCCACAGAGCTAGCTGTAAACTCGGTTGAAAACACCGTAAAGAAGGGAGGCCAGGCATCCTAATCAGGATCTTTTAGCACAGGCGGCCCTTTTTTGCAAATCACCCTGACTTTCTCAGTTTCCAACATTCTAGCATACAACATGTGTTGGTGGGTACAATCATTTCCCTGTGCACTGACTCACAACCTCCAGTGGGATTCTGTTTGATGTGCAGATCTTGGGATCCTTTAAAGGATTCTCAAAGCCCATCAATGTCCAATCAGCAGTTAAGAGGGAAATGGTGGTAAATGAGGTAGAAGCCTGCTGCGGATGGACTAATGGTCCAGAAGGGGCTGTAAGTTTGGATTCTCACTCTAATAATTCTCTCTATGACCTTAGCAAATGACTGTTTCTCCGCTGTTGCAGGTGGAAGGGGGTCATGAAAATGCTCCTACAATGTCTTAAAGCCATAAAATGCTATAGAGATGCTAAATATATACCATTTAGTATGCACTTTTCCTGTGTTCTTAGGACAGTTGCTATTTCTAGACCTGAGTGCATCAGAGGAGAATAGTGCTGTAATGTGCTAAGATGAGAATGAATGTTAAGCTGGATACTGGTGTGTTTAGCTGCAATTAAGGAAGATGCTGTGGATTTAGTGACTCGCCCTTCATCAGGATGGCAAAGCTATCTCATGCCGTGTTTTTGATTTTTCTCCCCTGTTCAGTTTGTTAGAAGTCTCTTTTGTGACAGGAGAAAATGACAATTATCTTCTTCTTGTGTTGTTTCCATTTTTGGTAAGCAGTGGGCAGAGTTTACATTGGATGAAATTTCAAAGGCTGTTTTTGTGGAAAATCATCCCCTCTTGACAATGGCAAAATGGTAGGAGAGAGAAAATAGCTGGCTTTTATTTTACCAGCTTCGACCTTCTGCAAAGGCTAAATGCAAGGCCACCCTGTTGTCCTTGGGAATCCAGTTATTGCCACTCCCTCCCTGTGCATTTCAGGCCTAAAATTGTCCTGAATTTTATGTTAAGATGACTTTGCCCTATCATGTGTCAGAAACAATTTTTATTTCAACACTTTGCGCTTAAAGACGCAATAGGCATTTATTAGAAGTTCACAAATCCAGCAACGCCCTGTCTATGAAGTGGAAAGGTGCCCCCTCCCCGGACGGGGCAGGACAGTGAGTTTTGAAGGTAGTTTGAGCAGGAACTAGGAAATACCACAGCACAAAAAGAGGAGCAGCTAACATCATGTTACGTCAGATTGCTTTCTTTGTGCAGAATCAGACAGGGGAGGCTTCGTTATCACCCTGGCTCAGGCAGACCCAGCCCCTTCTGACCGGCTGCTGTGAATCTGGTTTTTTGGAAAGCTGGCCTGTTTCTGAATTCAGTGTCATCGAGCAGCAGCTAGCCTGAGTGATTCCATTCTGGTTGGGTCTGATCTGCTGGGGCCTACTGTGAGAGTTCGGATCAAGACAATGGCCTCTCGTGAATTCATTCAACAGATGCTGCCACTCCTTGTGTTAACTCCATCCCTTGTGTCCCTTCATCGCCCCGCTCCCATGACCTACAGTCTTATGTGCTGACAAGGAATACAAAGTATATTTAATAGAGGGTTAGTGTGAACAAGTTATAGTTAAATGATACATTTTGTAGAAAATCAGTGTACACTGAGGTCATCTGCATGAAAATTTTACCTCATTTTCTCTTTTGTGTTATCTGTGCTGTAATACTTTTCCACTGAGCAGATTAAAAAAAAAAAACAATCAATTGAAATTCCTCTTTGCAGAGAGAGATAAAATAAGATTGGGACTAAAATCTTGCAGAGGTTGCAAACTGGCTCTCCAAGGCCGAATTTGGTCATTATGTGTATTTTATTGAGTTGGTACAAATTCAAACTTAAATGCATCTAAGAGGACTTCACATACACTGTGCTACAGTCTCTCTCACTCCTCAGTGTCTCATTCTGTGTTTCACTGCTGTGTTGCCTGCCTCATCCTTGCACGATGCTGGGTGTCCGACCCACCCTGGGTTAAAGATTTGTTTCTACTGTGGAGCTGTGGCTGCTCACGCTAAAGATTTAAATTTTCTCTCTAAGCATGGTGAGAAAGAATTTCAGTACCTAAGCAATAATTAGTAACTAAAAGAATAAAAGAAAAAGGACAAAAGCAGAAAGATAGTGCAAAGGGCAAGAAATAATAATATAAGGAAACTATCATAAAGGTCAAATATAGTTTTTACAGTGAGAATTTCTATAAAGGAAGTAGAAAAACAATACAGCGATACCAGGGAATAGTAAAAATGAAAGAATTTTTAAAAAACAGGGTCAATGGTCACACACGTGAAAATACTTGAAGGAAAGGCTATAAATGAAGAGCATGTCAAACTGAGCAAAAACGAAACTGTAATATTTTAGCAATAAAAATTAGGTACTTTAAGCCAGTTTAAAAATATATTTCTACTTTGTGTACATCTGTGCTGTTTGATTTGTTATACCAAGTATTCAATTACCTTTGTAATTTAACAAAGAACAGAAGGAAGGAAATGGTCTTCCCTCCCTTCAATTCTACTGCTTTGGAAGAACCATTGTTGAACAGATTGCAAATCTGGGAACTTTTCAAAACTGTAGTAATTTTAGAAGACAATCCTCGTGTAAGAGAGGGCCAGGTATATGTAATATTCCTTGATCATAACAAAAGGTACCAAAGCTCAGAGTCGGCAAGAGACCCCATTACGGGTGCAAAGAATAGTAATGGAAATAAAAGCAAATTACCGGCACAAGTAGCTTTCTGACAGGTAAGTATGTGGTAAAGTGGTATCATAAGTGATGTCCTACTGCTTCCGTGAGTTTAAATTGTATCAACCAAATATAAAACTCAAGCCAATTAAAAAAGGAAAATCTGGAAGATCAAGTACACATGTTTAGGATAGAAGATTTTACTTTCTTTTTTTTAAAATAAGATTTTTACATGTCTTTTGGTGTTTATCTTGAGTTTGTAGGATAGCACCAGGTATCTCCAAGAAAGTGGTATGTTTGGAGTAACTAAAATTCTGAGCACATAAAGTTACTTGGGATTAAAAAAATCTCCAGAAGATTTGAGAAAACAAGGGCTGTGTAAGCTATAAACAGGATACACTGAATAGTGTTTTCACAGGAGTGGGAAAAATATCCCTGTCACAAAAGTTAAAATCAGTGTAATCTGAGGCATTCAGAGTCCTTTGAATATCCTGTCCGTATTCAGGCCTCCTGATTATATTTCTAAAGAAACTTATAAAACCAGATGTCTGCCTGGCAATTGGTTTTGATGAATCTGTAAATCTCAGCTCTGAGAAAATTTGACAGTTGTCAGAAAGCAGCTAGTTATTATGACTTAGCCAGGGCATTTTCTTATCTGTTGCAAATATAGAACTATTGCAGGGAGGTATTGCATCATAATACCATGTTTATAAAGATTTCAAAACATAAAGTTTCATCCCCAGATTTTTAAAAATGACAGTTCATTTTCTTGCATGTCAAAAGATGTTTTAACACATATACTACATGAAAATGGTTTTATTATCACCAATCAAAATGTCTTGGTATTTCTTAAGTTAAAGAAATTAATTTTCGGGAATTACCTTGCCAAGAATTTACACCATGACACAGCTGTTGCTTACAGTAGTGCTAGTCCAAAGCCCGAATGTGTATCAGAATAACTGTGGGGACTTGTGATATATGTAGTTTCTGGGTACCTCCCCACCCCCTCAACATTCTGATTTAGCGAATCTAGAGTCAAATCCAAGCATCTACGTTTTTAACAAACATCATGGTCAATACTGGGGAACAGTTTTAAAAGAATTTGGAAGTGACCTTAGTTATGGTCTTCAGTAACAGTAGCTCCTCTTATTATCATGTAGTCCAGTAACCTCCCTGCCATTTATTCTTTCGCTGTCCCATCTTGGATTCTTCTGCATGGTCCCTGTCTTTCAGGCCTGGACCCACTCTTCACTAATGAGAGCCGGTAGCTTCTAAAATGAGCTGAGATTCACAGCTGATACAGACCCAGAGAGAGTGACAGGTTATTTTGCTGAATGATATTGGAAAGAAAAAGAGTGTGATAGAAGTCTAATGATGTTATTTTGTTTTGCTCAGTACCTTTATACTCTTGGTTGCTTTTCCTTTCATCGAAAGGAATTTTGTGCAGAAACTTACTTTACAAAGAAGATGAGGATGCAGAGCTATTCCTGCCGGCAGCCCTGCACTGCTGGCCTTCTCCGACTCCTGTCCTGCTGTCTCCAGGCCCCTTTGCCTCCTATGAACCTGAAAATTGTTGTGACTTTTCAGTTAAGCTTTTGTGTCCCACAGAAAGGCAATAAGCACATCTCCATGGCCTTGCATGTTTAAGTAGTGTAGGATAACTGGTATTTTCTCCGCATAGCATTGCTTCTTAATTTAAGCAGTTCATATGCAATCTGAAGTGTTTTCATCGTAAACCTATCTCCAACATTTATGGGGAAATTCAACTGGAAAATAAAGTGTTGAGTTTAATTTTTTGGAAGATGATATTCATTCTACAACTATTAAGAACTCTGTAGGAATGACACACTTCCATTTGTAAAGGACAGTACATCTCCTTATAGAATCAGCTAATCTTTAAATTACAAGACCAGGTTTTGTCATCAAATGTTGCTTCTCCGTGTCCTGTTTCCTCAGCTCTTGAAGGAAATGGGAATTTTTGGCATGGATGAGTTTAAATCCAGATGATTATTCCAGAGCCATCAGGGCTTCAGGTTTGGCTGGGGACAGAAATCAATTTTATTGTCACTTGAAGGCTCCCCTGGGATGAAGCAGTATCGCAGGCAGTATATTGTGGGATGTTGACTTTTTCAGAGGTTTGGAGTATGCTTGAAATATAAATGATCTCTGACTTAATTAAACCTTATTCGAGGATCTACTGTAGATAAAGTGGTGGGGGAAGGCTGGACCCACATGTGGGATGTGGATTCTTTCCTCAAGGGGTTTGCAGTCTAGCTGGAAGGAAGGACCTGACAATAAGGAGAACACAGTGAGCCCAAATGAAGGGCTCAGACTCTACGTAACACAGAATGCAACATGTAATTGAGGTCCCTGAAATCACCAGGTTACACAGCACTCAGAAAACCCAGCAAGTCTTTTGGTATGTGCTTGCGACTCTCAAAATTTACTGCCTTCAGATTTTTCTTGTAAAAAAAGGGCATCAAAAACTTTAAACTCTTTCCGATGTGGTGAGAGTGACTTGTTTCTAGGAGAAGATTTATATTCTCCCTGCCCTTTCAATCCTGTTTTCCTAGCGTATGTACTATAAACCAAACCTCATTCAGGAAAATAAAAGATGAATGCACGTTCTAAAAGAATACAGAATTATGACACTCTGCTGAAATGGCCATGATTTCTTTCGGGAGATGAAAAAATTAAACATGCGGGTGAGAAGCATAAGAATGAAATTCTCTAGGTTTTGCCACATGCCTACAACAAAATCAAAGGCAGCTGCGGTGATGGAAATGTCTGACACCAGAAGAAACCGGTGCGGGATGCAGTGGGTAGAGATAAGGACTTCCGAGACCTAAATGGATGCAGCATAGCGGTAAGAGTATGGGTCTGAGGAGGGAGTGCCTGAGTGTAAATCCCGACTCCGTCACGGGCTGGGAATAGTTACCCAACCTCTCTATATCCCTTTCATGTGACAATGTCTACCGCATGCATTGCTGGAAAAGCGCATGATTCCTGGCACCAGTCAGTGCTCAACAAACATTAGCTGGTATCGTCACCACCACCACCGTCATCATTTTCTAATAAAAACTAAGCTTCTTGGGTAAGCCCATAATTTAATATCACTGCCTCCTTTTGAATACCTTAAAAGCAGCAGCACTTTATAGATCCAGTGGGGAAAACTGTAAGAGAAATGGTTGCCATGACCTCTAAGTGGTACTGAAAACAACACCTCTCTCTATTAGTATATAGCGACTGGAGCTGACTGTGTATACTCTGAGTTGAATTGATTGAATCCGGGGCAGTAGCATTTTCACTGTTAATGAGAACCCCTTCCCTGAGAAACTTAGAATGATCTTCTTCCTTGGACAGTTGATCTAGAACCCGAGACAGCACCCCATGAGGGTGAGTGGAAACTGGTCCCCATCTTCTTTCCCTCTCTCTTGCTCTCGTTTTGCATCTCTCTACATTTATTCTCTTGCTAAAACAGAATGACTGCGCCGCGTTCCTCAAGCTAATTACCTCATCTGCCTCAGGGCAGTGGCCACCTATGGGTGATCTGTGCTGGGACAAGCAGGAAGCTTTGGGGACCATGCTTCACATTTGGAATAATGTGGGAGGGAAGCCAGGCGTGTTGAGAACACCATGTGGCTGCCTAATCAGAAAATGTTGAAATGGAAAGATGTTGGAAGAGAAAATCAAATGTCATTTATTCATCAGCCCACGCTTTCACAAGTACCTTACTGGGAGCCAGAGCATATTCTTTGCGGTGGTGGCCTTTTAAATGTCACTCTGCAGAAGGGTTCCTGTTTTTAGTAAAGGCTGATCTCTAAGGCAATTAGGTAATAGTTAAAGTAATAGCCACCACTTATTGAGCACTTGCTGTGTGCCAGCACCATGCTCAGCACTTTCTTTACACTATTTCATTCACTCCGGACAATGTCCCTGGGCAATAATCAGGTATTATCAGCAGCATTTGGTAATCAGGGAAACTGAGGGTTAGAGATGGGCACCTGGCCCAAGGTCACAGGCAGCAAGTAGCTGAGATGCGATGTGACCCTGGACCTGTCTGACTTCAAGCTGTGCTTAGAGCTGCTTGGTTGTGCTTCTGTACATGTTGGGGGGGTACAGTTTCCACCGAAGGATATTTCAGTGTGAATGTAAATCGGGTTCAGGCCTAAAGATAATTAGGTGCAGACTCAGGATAAATTTACTATATTCACCTCTCTTTTATTCTTCTTTAGGCTTACTTAAAAACAATTTTTTTAATGTAAAAATATACCATGGATAATCACCCAGGTCAGTACATATGTAGCTCCTAAAAAATTTAATAACAGTTTTTTTTTCATTGACAAGTAGAAATTGATAAATATTTATGTATGCAACATGGTGCTTTGATATTTCTATGCATTATAGAATGGTGGAATCAAGCTAATTAACACGGGTATTAGCTCACATATTTTTGTAATGAGAACACTTAATATCTAATCGTTTTCAGTTTGCAAGTACACAATGTGCACAGGTTATATAACATCTTGACCTATTGCCTCCATGATGTACAGGAGACATTGTGAGCTTATTCCTCTTGTCTAGCTGAAATTTTGTGTCCTTGATCAAACTCTTCCACATGTATGTATCTGTCTTTTTGTTTGTTTTCCTGATGCTGGAGATTGGATTGTATATGTTAGGGAGGTGCTCCGCTGTTGAGCTACATCCCAGCCCACTGTGTCTGTCTTTTAATGGCTGCATAATGCAGTTTGGTTGCATAATTTATCCAATTATTCTTATGTTGATTTGGATACATCATAATTTAGTCAATTATGCTTTTATTGATTGGCATTGATTCTATTCCTCTGGAAACTAATACAGCATGTAATACTGAAGGTCTGTGCAAATGACAAACTATTCCTATGCTCGGTAGCAGGTACCTTTGTGGCAAATGAGTTGGTTTAGTTTCCCAGCACCATTGTTCCGTTCTTTGGCACCTACTGATTGAATACACTTTGATCCTCTGAACACCGTGTTTCTGTAATGTTCAGTCCTGGGAGTTGCCGTACTCTTTCTGTTGATGTGTTAGAATCTGTAGTTCCCTGACTCAGGGTCACCCTTCTTGTGAGCCTGGGAAGTATCTGTTTTTCACCTTTCATCTGTTCATTAGCTTTTGTGCCCTAGTGGCATCTCACAATAAATGGCATTTGGTCAAGCAAGGTAGGAAAAGGTTTGAACTGAAACTTAGAGACTCTGGATGGATGAATCACATTAAAGGTAACTGCTTCAATCAAGGTAGATGAAGCAGGGAGGTAAGAGGAGGCTGCCAGAAGTTCTCTGTCAGTTGGATAAATCACTCGGTGTTGTTATTTTGCATAACGTACAGAAACCATTGTGTACACATACAGCTGAAGCAGCTACAGTGATGACCTGCATAGCCCTCATTTTACAGATGAAGAAACTCCTTAGCAAGTCTGGAACAGTCTGAAATTCTGTTACTCGGAATAAACAGGGATGGTGTCAGGAAGGAGTTGGGGTGAGCTGTAGGCAGCCACATGTATGTAATAGTAGTAGCTTCAGTTTTTCTACATACTGCACTGAATTCCTTTGTAGTAATGAACCTATCTCTCTCTATATATTATAGTCATCAAATTAGCTTCAGTAACTGTATAGGTGTTACTAGTTTAAACCTTTAAGAGTCACAAAAATACTTCAGTTCACCAAGCACGTCTACTCTGTGCATTTAAGGAGACTGTTCATTGAATAGTAATTGTAGTAACTACTGCCTTGCTCTCTCTCGTAATATCTTCTATAAAAATAATTTGTGCTTCAAATGTTTTTCTGTGAGTTGTTCAAAGTGCTTTGCCGGAATTACTTACTTAAATCTATCCTTTGTGATAGCATCTGGGAGTAGTGGGAGTGGGGACACGTGCGGGGAGCTCCTAGAATCCAAAGCTATGCTTGGTTTGCTCAGATGTGATCCTTGTTCATCACGTCAGAATAACATTGCATGTTTTTTGATATCATAGAGCCTCATTAACTCCTCTGAAATAATAGCAGTAGATACTGTGACAGGTGGTTAAAACAAGATGGAGAAGTCCATTTTGGCTGTAAAAGCACCAAAAGATTAGTGATGGAACCACACGCCAAGGCTCTGGATGGTAAGCTTGTGCTTTGGTACTAGGTTATAGCACCTAGAGATGTACCTTCCTTGACAGTCCAGTGACACTTTTAAGGACTAACCTTTGTCTCCCTGGCTCATGGTACATGACTTACCTGTTCCTTGTTATGTGAAGCCAGGTAACTTTCGGGGCATCAAGACACCACGCACACATCCAGTGATAAAAGCCAATGCCATTTTGTTCCGGGATTACTTATTACTTATGATGCAGGTGGCATTTGACAGTGACAGCTGCTTTGAAGAAGAAGAAAAGGCTATTTTGATTAAACCAACAACAATGAAAAGTGGACCTGACAGCTTGTGTGCGTGTGTGTGCGCGTGTTGGCACACTTCAATATTTTAAGGCTGCATTTGCATCCGGGTTACCTGCAGGCAGTGGCTATGTGCGAAGTGCCGCTGGTACAATGTCATGCCTCAAGCATGTTATGGGATAATAGCTCAGCATTACTAACCACTCTAAACCAAGACTGCAGAATTCAGTTGTAACTGTTCACTTCAGTGCACAGACATTGCTTGTGTGCATCCACGTTGTCATTTTCCTTCTGCCCTCTGTTTCTGCCTCCCCTACTGCTCCTTGTATTGACAGGCTGCAGGGACAGAAGCATCCACCGAATGGAGCCAGACTTCCTCTCAGTTCTTTCCCTCACACATATATTTTCACCCAAATCAAAGTGAAATAAGATGGAAGTTGAGATGGGTTCTGTCACTAGCCCTCACGGAACTCAGTGTGTAGGAGTAGTGGTTTGGGATTTATGTATCTAGTATGGGTCCTAATTTGGTGGCCTTACTGGTGGTGTGACCTTGTTTATGACAGTTTCCTTTACTACAAAATAAGAAGGCTAATACTTGCGTCACAGGCTAATTGTAAGGATTACATCCAAGTGTGTACCAAGTCTCAGGCTGATAGCTAGAATGTAATATTTTTCAATAAAAGTAATTCTGTGTTTCCCAGATTGTCCTGTGTATAATATCACGTGTGCCACCTACAGGGATTTCTGACTCCCATCCTCACAGATTTCGATACAGTAGTTCTGGTCAGGCCCCAGGAGTCTGCAGTCTCACAGTCTGAGAATCATAGTTAGAAATTCCACGCTTTGGCTTCTAAGCGAATGGCCTGTGCAAGGAGCTCTTTAAACTTGCCTGCACTTTTACAAAAGGGAAGACGCACCTAAGATGGAGGGAATGGGGAGGCTTAAGAGAGGTGTGGAGGGAATAAAAAGTAATGAAGTTATGTTATGTACATGTACCAACTCCTCACAATGAATGTAATCATTGCGTACAAAAAACGTGCCCTAATAAAGACCCTAATCCTAATAAAAATAATCAACTTTTCGGGATTATGGTCAAATTCTATATAATTTGCAGATGATGAAATTTTGACATCACTTCACTCACTGGTAATATCTTACAGCACAAAAGATGCCACAGAATCCATGTACTTACTCATCACACGTTCTCAGGTACATTCTCTCTGACTCCTAGCTGTGGGGCACACAGCGATGACCAAAGCGGGCAGGGAGGTGGAGAACCGGACAAGTAACTTCCTTCCTGGGAGCGCCAGGCTTTGTTCCCAAGACGTGTAGTCTTCTGCAGCTTAAGGATGAGTCTGTCGAGTATGAATGAGCCACTTTTGAGTCCCCTCTGCCGGAACTCTTGCCCTTGCTCCTGAAAGATGCAGGCTATTGAAGGAAGTTGTTTCAAAGGAGGACAAGCCCAGAGCCTCTGCTTTTTGGCGTACATGTCTGTGTCGTCAGACGTGGAGCGAAGCTCCTGAGGAATTAGGTGGGGGGCTGCCTGTGAAGGTGAGGTCCTGGAGGGTGAGCTTGGTGTCCGGAAAAGGAAGAGTAGCAGATGCTTTTAGGCCATCCTCTGGCAGCTGGTCAGGTGCTGTCTGCAGTCCTCATCCATCTGCTCCATCTTGCCGCCGGCCCTTCGGTGAGCATACCAGCCACTAACCGTGTCCCCTTCATCCTCCCGGGGGAACAGATAACCCAGAAGGCTGGGGGGTGACTCACCTCTTGTCTCATCATCTGCCTCTCTAGCCAAGTGTCAGGTTCTGCGACCAACCATGCTGGCAGGCTCAGCTGGTCTGTGGGATCAGCCCGAGCGACCCAAGGAGACGTTTCCTCCGGGCCGTGGCCCACATTGGGCTGTACTCACTGCTTGGTGAGAGGCAGCACGACGAGTGGTGAGAGAAGTCGCTGTGCTCCAGCCTTTTTCAGCGCTGGCTGGCTGCTGAGTCACTGAGCAAAATCCTGACTCCCCTTCCAGCCCAGTGCCGCTGTGCAGCATGGCAGCTGTTGGGACCCGGGTCCCTGACATTTCGTTCCTCACTTATCTTCCTCAGCTTATGGACCCTCCAGGTCTACCTCGTTACCCTCTTCCCTGTGTGCCTTCTCCTGCCAGCTCTTACTGACCCTGTGGACCTGGGCATTAGTAGACTTCACTTGAGATCTCGCTCGCCTACCTCCTCTGTCACCTCCCTTCTCCTCCTGCCCCAGCTTTGTCCAAACTCTGATGGGGTACAGCTGCCTTCCCTCCGGCACATTCCCTGTGCCAGCGAGGAGCACCTGCAACCAGCCTTGCTGTCACTTTGCCATCTCGTCTTCAGGGCCCACCTGAAAATAAAATGCAGGTTTTTGAAGGAAACTATATCGATACTGAGGCTGAATAAGAATCCGATCTTTGCAATCTTTGCATTTGAAAAAGATACGTACTTTCTGAAGAAAGTTATCACCCTATAAAACAGCTAATGGTCAGAAACCCAAGAAACAGCTTTTTTCTGACTCTGTGTAATATGCAAATGAAATGAATTCATGGCTACTGGACCCCAGCTTTAAAATCAGCTCTGTGTGAATCCAAAGTGGCCAATATTCTGCAAATCCTCCCTAGACAGGATTTCTTACAGAAATACCGGCTGACTCTGTAATGACTGTGGCTGTTTTGATATAAGGATGTAGTCAATATCTCATGAAAAAAGATTTCAACTCCACTTTTACAATATAGAAGAGAAGAGGAAATACGTGACATTCTCATGTCCTACTGACTCAGCCATCAAATGCTCTATAATTTTTTTAATTGATTTGTCTGGAAGAGTCTATTCCCTGTAGAACTCACAGATCTCTACTTATGTAGGGAAGAAAATTGTAGTCCTGTCCCTATGGCTACTTGAACTACCATTATTGATGCGATGAGCTCTTTGTTCCTCATTTTGATACAGATAAGATATTGAACTGAAGAAAATGCACGAAATATATCTTTCTCCACTAATAAACCAAGAAGTGGTAGCAGTGCTGTTTGTTAATTCAAGATTTGTTTTGCTTTGCCAAATGGATCCGCCATTAATTTCACTCAGGCCACACAAAACTTTCCATCAGTGACACAGAAATAGAAGTAGCCTTGTCGAGTAGCTCTTAGAATTTGTCTTGATGATGCTTGATGCAGATTTAAGAGAGAAAAAGCAAAAGCAATCTATTGCACTGAGTGCTGCGGCCAGGAGGACAGACCGCCGCTGTGAGCAGGGCCCTTTCCTTTCACAGCTCTGTCTCTCCCTTCAGCACCCACATGAAACAAGTAGGGTCCATCATGGATGAGTGATCTTCATTTGAAGAGAGAAAAAGAAATTGGATCCCTAAGTCTCAAAGCCGAGGTCTTTACGCACTGCACTCAAAGAGGCGTTTCATTTTTAACTAGCTTAGAGTTTCCCATAGTAGTTTTACAACAGCCCAAATAAAGAAAATACTTGAGGAAGCAGAGTAGATTTGCTAAAAATTAAGGGCATACCCGACGGCTGACTGATTTTAATGCCCTGCCCTCCTGTCGTTTCACACAGTCTCATCTTCCCTTCCGCAGGCCTTGGCGTGCTCTGCCAGCTCGCTCGATCCTAACCACTTCCTCAGGACTCCTTGGTGTTCCACCCCCCCAGGGGCTGTGCTGGTCACTTTGTCACCAACGCTGCACATTTTGGCACTTTGTGCTGCCTTGTATCACTCTGTGTTTCCTTTATTTTATCTTATTTTGTTTTTATTTCGTACATGTTTGCAGTACATAATGACTGCCTTTATCCTGGGGAGTTTGTACACGTGCATAACACGTCTTGATTCTTTTTCGGTCCCCTCGCCCTTTCGTCCTGCCATATCCCACCAACCCTTGTTCCCCTTCCCATTTTCAAAAGCTCTATTTCTATTTTTTCTTCAGTTCTCTTTGTTTTTCATCCCTTTTTCCTTCCCTCCCTCCCCACGCCCTTTAATTTTATAGGTAAATGGATGCACCCTGAGACTGTAAAGTTAAGTGAAATAAATCAAACACACAAGTTTAAATATTGCATGGTTTCTCTCATATAAGAAACCCAAAATATAACTAAAGAGCAAAACAAAAGATAGTAGGAAATAGGGGGATCTTTTTCAAATGGGAAGAGGAACAAGGTACATTTCATATTTGTTTCATGGGATTTAAATTGCTACTCTAGTAAGACTGCATTTTATGAAGGATAAAAACTCGACTTTATTTGATCTCAGACTGTGAACTGTGGTCAGCAGCAAAGGAGTCTAGAACTGGATTTGCAGCAGAGCGTACAGAGTTCTGTGGTGAATACTGTGGATCCTGACCTATTCCTGGCTTCATCTGATTGTTTCTTCTTGTTATTTCCCCTTTCTCTTTGCTGTGGATCTTTTCTAAGCTTCTTTTAAGGGTTGGGCAGAGTATAAACTAACACAGATGCTTACAGGTACCAGGCAGGTAACATCATGATCAGCCCGGGGAAGAGTGGTTGGCCGGACTCTGCATAGCTTCAGTCACGGGTGGCCAACTGGGACGAGGGGTCTCTGTCGGCGAACTTTTCTAGAGAGTCAGAAATCTAGTCTTGGGTAAGTGCCACGATTTTTAAACATAGGCAGTTAAAACACAGGGGTGTGGTCAGCAGCAAAGAAGTCCAGAACCAGATTTGTATCTCTGAGATACAAAATACAAGATTTCTTAAATTTAATACTGTTAAGCTCACTCTGAGATGATGTACTTATTTTTTCCCAAGTTTGCCAAAATGTGCTATTGGATGTATTTACTTAACAAAATAGAAAGTGGGCAATCTTAAAATGGTTACTGTCATCTCTCTTTATCCTTTTATTTCTAGATGGTGTTGGTTTGTAATATGTAAGAAAACTCTGTGGCCAGACTTAAGCCACATTTCGGTTGACGGCAGGTCAGGGATAGGGAGAGAAGGATGAGAATGACCGAGGGCAGATTGTGGAGGTGAGAATGTCCAGTGCCACTGAGACTGGTCACCTTCACAAGGGGAGTGTGTCCTCATTCAGTCCACACTTGATAGTAAAAGATCTTTCTAGCCCAAACCTGCTGCAAGCAGCATACAGTGTTTTTTGTTTTTGATTTTGTTTTTTTGAGGGGGGTTACCTTTTCTGTACTTTAAAAGAGAATGTGTTACTCTGGAAAAACAAAAGATCTTATTGTCAGAGTGTTTGAATTCAGCAAACAGACCCGAAGATAGGCCCCAGGGATGATGGGCTTAAAGAACATAGCTGCTACCAGGCACCTTTGACCTGTTTTATATGAACAGTGCCAGGCTGCATTTGGGGCCTGCCTGCCTTGTTTGTTTTATAAATTGATCCTCATATCTATCCCTTACTTGCTGGCTGTGGAAAAGAATTTTCCCTCCTAGCTGAACTCTTTGTGGGCCACCTTCATCTTACCACATCAGACTCTCCCCAGGTCTTGCTGAGAATGTCACAGGCTGGGAGGTGTATGGGGTGGCTTGCTGGAACAGGGCAGGATAGAGAAGAACATCCAATCTCCACTTTGACAGGTGTAATTTCTTAGAATCAGAAGAATTTATTGAGACAGTAAAGTTATTCGTAAATTCACAATCATTTGCAGTACAGTATGCCCAACTCTGTTCTAGGCACTGGGGTTCTAGTAGTCCCTAAACCAGACAGAAATGCCTGTGCTCAGTGATCTTGTGCTCGAATGAGGCAAAAAAGACCAAAACCAAAACTAAACCAAGCCCACAGCATAAATTTAGAACTGCATAGTACGTACCATTCTGTCTGAAAATGGAGCCGGTCCAGTGTGACCCAGGAGTATGGTGAGGAGTATGGTGACAAGTATGGCTGCTTAAAACAGGGAGGACAGAGCAGGTGTCCCTGCTTAAGTGACACTGAGTGACAACTTTATTTGTTTTGAAAAATGCTACTCTGGCTGCGTCTGTTGGGGTGAGACTGTAGAGTCGCTGTAGGGTGGAAGCAGTGGAGATGGTAAGAAGCGGTCAGATTTGGGTGTGTTTTGAAAGTAGAGCCAATGTGGGTTTCTGATAGATTGGATGAAGTCACGAAGTTGGGAAGAACTTTACAGATAATTTCGACTCTGAGGCCACATAAGTAGCATGAGTGAGTGACAATAGCTACGTGGTGACAATAAGGGCTTCTAGAAACAGTGCAGGTCCTATTACATTAAAAAATTAAAACACTCTTTGCACCAGGTTAAATACATCAACACATGTGGCTTGTGAAGTTCCAAATTGCATCCTCAAATAGTCAAACTCATTCATTTCACAGATGAGTGGCCCAAAGTCCCACAAAGTTCATTGACCTCCAACATCATCTGAAGCAGAGTCAAATGGGGGCCTTGGACTTCCTCATGTGTAGTTCAGCGTTCTCTCTTTACATTTGTACTTCAGCCCTGAGTTGTTTCCCCACCTTTGCGTTCTTCTCCTAGTGAGTGTTGGCAGGTTAGAATGTTCTTTTCAGCCATCAGGCAGTATAATGGGTTCATTCCACTCTCCTCTTCGTCTCCCTCATTAGCTTCATCTTCTTTAACAGGCTGTTCCTGCCAGCCCAAGGAATCCTCTTGGGGCTGCCTGGCCTGATGCTGTGCCTAAGAATCGTGAGCAGTGAGGACTGTGGGATTGAGCACCCTCACTAGTTCGGTGGGTCACCACACCGAGAGGAAGAATAGTGGAGAAAGGTCATGGAAAACAGGGTTTTATGTACTGCACTTGGCTTTCGGCAACTCGGTGGGTGGATTGCTAGTCATGATTTACAAGAACAGGTGCGTGAGAGGCACAGCCATCTAAGAAAGTATTCCGTGGGTTTGCTTTGTAGATCTTTTAGTGATAAGGTCTTCACTGCATTTATAAACTTAAAAAACAGCACTTTTCCTATTATAAAAATACAGCCTGATATATAGAATAATTTAATATATTCAATAAAGAAGATATTGCCAGGAAAAGAATGTTGAGAAAATTAGATATCCGGGGAAACGTCAAGTTGTATTTTCATCTTGTGTCATTGACTGAAATAAAAATCTACATGGATTAGAATTTAAATGAAAAAAATAACAAAAAATCTGTAAGGAAATTTAGTGAATATTTATTTGATCTCTGAATAGGGAAAGATTTTTGAAAGTTTAAAAGCGAAGAAGAATTAGAAAAAAATCAGTTTACATTTATTACATTTATCGCATACAAAACTAATACAAAACAGAAACATATTCACAGTAAATATTGGACAAAAGTTAAATATCCTTGATTTAAACAGTTTATATATCTTTATATATCTTATATTATAAATATTAATATGATATATACTATATATAATTATATATAATATATAAACATCTTTATGTACATGCAAAAATATATGTATTATATATGCATAAAGATACATAAACATACGTGCATATCTACATTTCTGCATATATATATACACACACACACACACACACATATATATATATGCACACACACGTATGGCAAGGGAGAGAGTCCACCAAAGAATGTATGCATCAGGAAAAGAAACACTTGTATAAATATTTTAATGGTAAATTTATTGAGACAGCATGAGATTAATACAAATTACCTTTGATCTCTACAATTATAAGAGGTCCTCAAAGTAGTGGCTATCAGGTTCTAGACATTTGTTAGTCTGGTGAACTGCTGAGATGTGTATACATTTTTTTGTCTCTCTTTCTCTCTCTCCCTCTCTTTCTCTGCCTCTCTGTCTCTCTGTGTCTCTCTGTCTCTATCTCTGTCTCTCTCTCTCTCTCTGTATGTGTTTGTGTGTAGATAATTCACAAAAGAGCAAATTCAAATATGGCAAGTGAACTTATAAGAAAACGTATAACCTTCCTAGTGATGAAAGAAGGCAAAAATTAAGCTAAAACAATAATTGTTTGGGTTTTAAATTGGTAAGGATTGAATAATATTTTTCTTTTTTTTTTTAATGGTGCCAGGGATTGAACTTAGGACCTTCTACTTGCAAGGCAAGCACTATAACCACTGAACTAAATCCTCAGCCCCTGAATAATATTTTTCAAGTCAAGAATTTAAAACAGACCTTTTTATATGTTTCTGGTATAAATATCACCTAGCATTTCAGTAGGGAAAACAATAACATGCATAGGGACTTTAAAATATTGATATTCATCCATCCATTAATCTAACTTTTGGGGCATTCTCCTAAAAAAAAAAGCTAATTTTTAAAAATAAATCTTTTTATTTTATTTTAATTTAATGGAACATTTTAGATATACATAGTGATAGCATTCATCATAGGGAATTTGTACCTGTACATGATATATCTTGCTGCTAAAAAAAAGTTAAATTTTGAGCAAAATAATTAAACCACAGCCATATTTATAATAGGAAGAAACTGAAAACAATGTACATAAGATGCATAAGTACATTTCATAGTAGTTACATGATCAGATGATGTGTCTAGGCATTTCACTCCCCCTATTCTCTGTGCCTCTTCTGTACTTTATATACTCTGGCAGTCTATTACTAAAATCTCTGGCTTTGCTTCATTCACTAGTAACATGTTATATGGCCCAGACACGAGAGCCCCATTCGCCACAGAAACTTTGGAGCATACATTAAAACTGAAAGGAAGAATAAAGCCAGCCATACTCCAATACCAAAAGTCAGACATAGTTAATATTTTAGTATTTTCCATTCTAATTTTTTCAAAATATATTCATAGTCCAAGAAAGTTTTGTTTGGTTGTCATCTCTGAGTAATGAAAAACTCCTTTAGCCTATTCATAGATTATACACATGTGTACCGGTGGATACATTATGTGTGTATGTGTATATATAAGCAAGTTTATATCCCAATTTTCCAACTTAATATTAAGGCACTGAACCTATTCCAGCTCATTTTAAATTTTTAAAGTTTTCATAAAAATTCTAATCTGCCTACTTTGAAAAACATACTTGCTACACAGAGGTGAGTAAGAGGACCCAGGTGTGAGCTCTGTCCCCTACCCATGTCAGCGACCAGTGTTACCTCAGTGAATTGGCACTTCATTCGCTCCCCGCATCTCTGATCAGCGTCCTCTCCTATTGCTCGTCTCTCCCTATCAGGAATCCGCAAGTAAGCAATTCCAGAGCCTTGAGTGGAACATGAGTGAAAGCTATTTCTGTGGCCCAGAGCTCTTCCATCAATAGATAGATGCCAGCAGCTCTCCACTCTGAGCTTACTACATTCTGATATTATTCCAGCATTATTTTAAAATGCTCCCCCCTTCTCCATCTGGTCTCCAATCTCTGAAGCAAACAGTAAATGCAAACACAGGTGTTTTAAAGCCATGGGGTGGAGAGAGGTGCTTTCTGAGTGTTTTCCTGACAGCGCCTGTGATTTATCAGATTCTGGTAAAGCCTTTCACTAACAGTTTGTTATTGTGACAGCAGAAGCACTCAAATTCAGGGAACGTCGAACTTCATCTTGGGGCGAGTTCAGACCTGGCAGGCAGCCATTGCTTCACTACAGGACAGAAAAATGTCTCTCTCCGGACTGCAAAAAACTGGAGGCCAGGGCCTTGCTTGGTACACCGTGTCAGGGAACCGGCCTTGGGCATCCCTGGAGACAGCGGCTGGTTCTGCTCTGTGGCAACAGTATTTTCTAAAAATGGTGAGCGCAACTCAAGCTCTAGGTTTGGGACAGATTTCCTCTAGAATGTTTGTTGGCAAGGGCATTTGGGGAAAATTCATTAATGTGCAGAAGTATACTATGAGCCAGTAGGCACAAGGTGGTAGCAGGCAACGTGTAAACCTACATGGTCATGAGAACTTTCATTAAGAAGATGCATGTTTTCCAAGGCCTGCTTTGGGAACGTCTACCATGCCGACATCATCCATGTAGCAGATTCCAATCTTGGTCTATAAGCTCAGGTATGAGAGAAATAGCACATCTTTTGAAATGCTAAATTCTGATTTTAATGTCCACTTCCTCCCATGTAGCAAGAAACAAGCTTGCTGTCTCATTAAAAATTATTTTCTACTGAAAAAATATATACATAGCCATTTAAAAAATATATCAACTAGGACCTTCCTTCATGACAAGTCAATTAAAACATATATGTTTATGTACGTATCCATGTATATACACATACAATATATAGACAGACATAAACGCATGTATGCACATATGTTTCTTTATTCAATCTGTCATACAAGAAGAGTCCCATTTCATCTATTTTTTAAATATGGTCATTAATTATATGAACACCATTCGTCTTTTCCCTGTGATCTGTAAAGGACGTCCCTGTCACCCACTAGGTTTCCATACACGGGTAGCTTCCCTTCCGGGCTCGCTGGTGCACGCCGTTGTCTGTCTTTGTGTCCGTATCACACGGACTTTAGTTTCCATACCTTGACAATAAGCTTTACATCTGGTTAGGCCACTGTGCTTCCCCTCACCTGCACTCCACGCCCCTCACAGATGTCTTGGTCATTCAAGACCCTTTGCTTTTCTACGTAATTTTGTAATCGGCTTGGTCATTTCTACCATTTTAATGAATTACATTATATTTAGAGATTTCTGGAAGAACTGACATCTTTACAGCATTAAGTCTTTGTATCTGTAACTCTATCCATATATATCTACTCATTTAGGTCTTTACCACTTTTAGTTGCTGTTATAAATGGTATCTTTCAGCACCACATATGCTAAATAACTACTGCTGTGTATAATTTCATTATTATTATTATTACTATTATTATTATTATTTGTGGTACTGGGAATTGAACTCAGTGTCTTCACTACATCCTCATCCCTTTTTAAATTCTTTATTTTCTTTAGGAATTAACTTCACAAATATTTATTTTACTATTATACTTTACAATGATGTATGTGTCTATGTGTGTCTATATTAACTTATATTCTGTTTTTACCTACTGAACACAAATTACACTTAGTAAGCCATGGGGAAAATGTCAATGATGAATATGTCAGTCACATTTTAAATAGACTAAACTTTACATTAGTTTAGGTTTGCAGTAACATCGAGAGAAATGTACAGGGAGTTCCCATTTTCTTTGCTTCCACCTACTGACATCCTCTTTGAGTTAAGGTCTTGCTAAGTTGCCCAGGCTGGGCTCGAACTTGGGATTTTCCTGCCTCTGCCGTCCAGAAAGCTGGCATTGTAGGCATGCACCACCATGCCTGGCTCTGGGCATCAGTTTTCAACAGATTCTGGTGTCAACGTAAGCCAAGAAGAGCCTTTGATAAATGCTTCCTGCTAGTTTTTGAGGAACACAATCACTGAGATGAAGAAATGATAAAGTTTTCCTATCTAATTGAAAGGAAAGAAAGAAAGAAAGAAAGAGTAGAACAATGCAATTTTGAAGTAGTGAATTTACCTGCCAGCCCTGTACGATCATATTTAATTCTCATCAAGGTCTTTCAAGTCAGGTGTTATTTCTCCACTCTGATGAAAGGAAACTAATGCTTAGGAAAGCCAAACAACTTGCTCAGTCAGAAAGCTAATGTGTTTATGGTAAACCCCGTATCTAAAATCCGGTATATTTCACTGCAAAATGGTTCTGTTCATCCCACAGCGCTTTCCTTCAAGCAAGAAAATGTTCCAAAATGTTCTAAGCATTGAACACAATGTCCAGAATAGATAATCCATTCGGTAGCACAATGATGTGCCCCTCTCCCTGCCTCTAAAGTCAGCAGAGGTTTGATAACCACTTTATCCACCCCTCTTGTCACTGTCGCTGACTAAGGAGGACAGCTGGTCCCCCGGGAAGTGTTTTCGCACACCTGAGGAGACAGATAGCAGACACTGCCAACACGCTTCACCTAGACTGCGTTTTGATGCTTGCAGCCAAGCTGGGGAATGAAATTGTAAAGCAGCAGTCTATGTGGAGTCCTTTAAATATTTTCTTAAACAGTCAGTGATGGGAAAGTCTGATAACAACTCAAGTGAAAGCTCACTGGTGTGAAAGTCTCCTCTGTGGATTCGACTGGAAGTGAGTCTCTGCTGAATATGGCCTGGCTGCCTGAGCGTGCTGCTCTTTGGTGAGAAAATTTCCACAAGTCCCCTCGCCATCTGCGATCCTCCGGGGTGGGGTCTTCTGCTGCAAGGCGCGGTTGCTATCCATCACCCCATGCTTTCCAGCAGGCCTCTGGAGCTCGGCGGCCAGTGGTGATGTGGTTGCAGAAGGAAGCAGAGGGAGGAGGCTTCTGGTGGGGAGAGGTGACCGGAGTCCTTAATGGCCTCTCAGAGGCGGTGGTGGCCATAATCATGTGAGGGCAGCATTTGAGCTCAGTTCCAAGTCATGGTGCCCAAGTGATGTCTACCAGCAGCTGTCTGGGCAAAAGTAGAGTCCCCAGAGGGCAGAGTCTGGGAGTCTCTGCCATTTAGGGCTGCAGCAGGAGTGTGGCACCTACCACATGCTGGATGTTAGACGTATAGAATAGGAGGGCTCAGCAGGAAGTCTTTAGACCCCACAGAGCTCTTCCTCACTGATGCAGTTTGAGAAGCAGGACTGGCGCCCGGGTTTGCCACCCGGGTGAGTTTTGGGTGTTATCTTATTGTAAAGGATTTGAGGGAAAGCGGGTGTTTGATAAACATTCATTTTTCCTCCTCTCCTCTCTTTAACTCCCCTGATCTTGCCTTTCCTCATTTTCTCATGTTTTGCTCTGTATACCTCTTCTTTTCCTTCTTCTTCCCTCCCTCTCTTCTTTCTCTGCCTTGCTTCCATCTCTCCCTCTTCTCTCCCTTCTTCTGTCTCTCCTTCCTTCATGAGGTTCTGAATCAGTGATCACCTGGGTAGAAATTTAGAAACACCTTTGGACACCTACTTGTGTTTTTTATTTCATCAGTTGTAAAATGCCTGCTTTTTAAGTTTGATGGGATAACATGAGGATATGTTCTCAAAACTCTGCCGTTTTTATCCCAGAGCCGTTACATCCTTTCCGGTCTGGGCGGATGGATGATCTCTTGTGTGATACTTGTAGCACTTATTTTTGGCAACTGAATAATTAGCGAGCCACGAGGGAGCGGAAGCTCTACCTATTTCAGGCAGGGGTGAGTGGCGCGGCCTTCCGTTCTGCCCAATAGGCCCAGAAGACTGAGTCGGGTACCCTGTGGCCGTGGCACGGCTGATTCTGGCTGTGACTGTCATTGTTAAGGTCATGCACACAGTGCACTGCTGTGATTTGTACTCAGCTAGACCTCTGCTCAAATCCTAGCTCAGTCACCAGCTATGTAAATTTGGGTAAGACACTTTATTCTATTTGAGCCCCAGTTTCCTTCTCTCTGAAATAGAATCACTAATGACCATTGGCAAGTTGGCCACAGAAAGAAATATGATAATACATGAAATCGCCTAAGCAAATATGATAATAAATGAAATCACCAGAGAGAGCAGATGCTCACTGAGTATTGTCTCCTTCTTGCTGCTGGGTGTCTTCCTTAGGCCCAGTGGTAGGCATGTGTGTACTTGTCTGTCAGGTATTTATCTAATGCATCCCTCATGCCGTTTCTAGTCTCCACACTCTATAAAGGTGACTCTGTAACATGAAATAGCCCTTTGAGTACTTTTACTCATATCCCATTTTACAGGCAGAGAAGCTGGATTCTACAGGCAAGGGAGGCTTACTCACTTTCCCCAAGCCACATGGAGCCAGGCATGGTGGGACATGCCCATAAGCACAGCATGCTGGAAGACTGAGGTAGGAAGATCACAAGTTTGAGCTTAGACTGGGCGACTTAGTGACATAGTGTCTCAGCAACTTAGTGACTTAGCAAGACCCTGTTCAAAATAAAAAATAGAAAGGGGGCTGGGGACATAGCTCAGTGCAAAGGCCCTGAATTCAATCTGCAGTAACACACACACACCCACACACACATGCACACATGGCCATGTGAATAGTAAATAACAGAGCCACTGATGTTTGCAAGCACTTTCATGAGATTATTTTTTCTCTTTTAACTGAAGATATTATTGCCCTCAGATATCGCCTTGGAATCCATAGAGATTTTTCTCCTGAGTCTGAAAATTTTCTCTCTTGGAGGCCTTAGGAAAAAACAGCATTAAACAAAAGCACACTTAATTATGAGTTCATCTTCTGTGTTAATGTAGTAAAATGGCACATGAATGATGTGCAATATATTCCCCTCAGGTTCCACCTTTTAGCAGCCAAGCTGCCCACAGGTGAGATGCTCACTGTCTGCCAAGGAGAGTCCGTGGCCACTGCAGCCCACACTGTGCTTGTGTGCTTCACCTGCACGGAGCTCCGCACATGGTGTTCGTGGGGACCCGGATGGGACCACAGCTGCTGGAAAAGTGTTGGAAAACAAAATTTGGCCTGTAAACAGCATTCTTCTGTTTCGTCAGAATGCTGGAGCCAGCTCGAGAATAATGACTGCAAACTGGTTGTGGTTTTGGCTTACTCAGCATCCAGTTCTCATTTTCAAATGTTTGGTCCTCGGAAAGGTCCCAAGACCTCACTTTACTACACAGTTATTCCGCTAATTTAGGAGTTTTCAAGGGAAAGCTCATCCATGTGGCCTGGATTCTGTATTGTCACCACGGTGGCCCACTGTTATTTCAGACCTTTAACACAGTTTTAGACATAGTGGACAGCAAGGAAAGGAATATGTCTAGAGGTCGTACCAGTATCAGGTGTTATAGGGGGCGCTTTACATCAGCGAATGTAAATATCTTCAGACTGTAATGGAAAAGGTAAGAAAAGCCTAATGGAGACTGAGGTAGGATGCTTCTGTGTCCATTTAATTCCAAAAGCTATACCCTTGAGTCACCTAAGGTGGTTAGAACGTGTTTACACTTGCCTTGGATGAGAAGACAAAAATTATGTGTTTGTCTTTTTTTCCTTCTCCAGGCTGACAGCGTTCTGGCTACAACTGTTCAGTTCATTTCTTTCCCTTTGTCATGTCTTGAGATCTGGTTAGGTTAAACTCTTATGAAAAATCTCAGGAGAGAGACGTGAAGAGGGCCTTATGGATGCTTACATATTCTGATGTGTGTGTAGCTGATACATGATTCAGATACACAATAAATACATAGACGTTATAAAATGCCATTAAACCACTTCATCTTTCATTATTGATTTTAATCCTTTTAAGTTTATTATGAACGTTTCCCATGACAACAGCGTTTAAAACCACAGTATCATTTTTATTATTGTCTAAAACCAAATACTCAGTATATGCGAATATTGATTTTTGGATATTTAGCTTGTTTCTGATTATTAGCTTTACCAAGTGTGCTGCAATGACATCTGGAGCAATTTTTTTTTTAAATGACACAAATTCCTATTTCTTCTAATGTGGTGGTTGAGCTTAAATCATGTCAACTTGATTGGCTGGGAGCTGCAAAGGGGATTAAGAAAGCACAGTTGTGGGTGGGTCTGAGTGGCTCATGGAAGTGTGGCCTTGGATACTGTACTGGCCCCTGGCCCCTTTCTCTCTGCCACTGTACCCTGCTTTGGCTGCCATGAACTGAACATCTTGGCTTTGCCACCCCTTCCACCATGATGCTTCTGCCCTGGAACCAACTGTCCATGGACTGAATCCCCTGAAACCAGTGCAGATTAAACGTGTCCTTTAAATCGCAGGTGTTAGGTATGGTAGCTCAGCAATGGGAAAGTGACTAATACATCAGGGAAATCTTTACTGTGCTTTTTCTAAGGTCGGAGGGATTACCTACATCCTTAATCTAATTTTTTGAAACACAGTACTTGTTCTTGCAAGACTACCTTATGGAGAAAGCACTCTGTGAAACTCCTAGAAATGGTGTGTTCCTCCTTGGGTCTCCTATTTACCCCTAACCCATTCCTCAGTGACCTCTGAGCTTCTGTAGTACCCAAGAGTGTTCCAGAACAGTGTGGTATGATATGTGAGTTTTTTTTCCCAATTATATTATTATTTTCTAATGTATTGAAATTTTTTTTTGCCTTCAGAGGAGGGAATTGCACTTTCTAATTCTCTCTGAGTTTTAATGTATTACTTTGTCAGCTGAATTGGTAACAACTCATCTTCTTTATTTAATATTATAGAATCTTTATGTTTAAATACACTCAAACATATTCAGGCATGTTTAGAACTAGAGCTCACTGAAAGTCTTACATGCATCTGGGCAGAACCACGATCCAGTTCTGTCCCATCAACTTGATGGGGGACAGTGGGTCAGGACCACTATATTTCTTGGAAATTAGGAATAAAGGGAAGATCTGGCCTGGCTAGTACAGTGGTATTTCTCTCTGTCTTGCCTCCGTTGATCTCCTGCCTAAGTTTGAGTTTCAGAGGCTAATTTAAGACATCTTATAAGAGCTGAATGATTGGATTCTTTTCCAGTGCAACATTTGTCCCAAGACTTCATTTGTCCCAAGACTCCATTTGTCCCAAGACTCCTTTTTTCCCAAGACTCCTCTACTTCTTCAGGGACTTTGGCATGGAGGGAGGGAAACGGAAATATAGGCACTGGCCTTAGGATTTTCAATGGGTACTTTAATTTGTGCATCCTGAAGTGAACCTCTCTGAATACTTGTGATCATATATGTCCAATAAATGAACACATTGGTGCCTTCTCTTTAGCTGTTGGAGTACAAATTGTTTGGAAATTTCACAGGTTGACCCTAACTTACAGACTTCATGTGAATGTGTGTATGAGGGAACCTTCGTGAATATGTAATTAGGAACCTAATGTCTTTGTTATTTATCTTTTCTGTGTCCTCGATTGTTGGAAGGTGAACATTTTATGGTTGGTTCAGACCAAATGGAAAGCCCAGAGCCCTGAGTTAGATATGTGCAGGGTGTTGAAAGGGTAGAAATTCATGCTTTCAAGTATTGGCACTATTAGATTTATAATTTTAACTTTTTCCTCTGGTCTTCAATAAAGTGAACTGTTCATAAATCTCTGAGACCAGAAGGAAATTAGTAGGTAAATGTATGTTGGTAACACCAAAGGATCAGAAAAGGAAATCCATTAACAAATAAAAACAAATAAGAGGAATACATAATTGTAAGCAAAAACAGAAAAGGGAAAGCTTGGGGCCAGAAACAGTCAAATAATCTTTCTAAAAGCAAGAAATCACTTTTAAAAAACATTGGGAAATTTTTCTATTCTATTGGGGCCAAGGGAAATAGATAATAAAGTATGATTGAACAGGTGGGATTTACTTGTTTTTCAAAGCTTTAATAAGCAAAAAAGGACTTTTTTTTGGTCCAATTAGCAACATTAAGATAAATTTAATGTGCTGGCTTCCTGGGATTTGTGTCTTCAATTTACAAGCTTTGCTGATAAAGAAGAAAATCAATTTCATTTTATTCTATTTCCCAGAGAGATAGCAAAAAGCTTGGGGATTTTTTTTTTTGGGAGACTTTTTAATTAGGACTATTAAAGAAACAAGTTAAAAGAACCAAATATCAAACCTACAAACTATCTCTTGGGGATAGAGGGTGGATGATGGCTATGTTTGGAAGATAACTATTGTTAAGATTTCTCATGTAAGTTTTCTTAGTCTAAACAAGTAAAAGCGATCATATCTAATTGCTTATGACTCACACCATGTGCCTTTTCCTGCCACTACTCCAAGCAGACAAATCAAACTAAATAAATAAATAAATAAGAGATGATAAGGCATCCTCAGAGAAATGATGGTGGATAATTCATGTCAAAACAGAGCACCAGTCCATGTTTGTGGGTGGGCAGATGGATGACCACACAATCCTGAGGCCTGTTAGCTCTCTTGATAAGAGGGGTAGGGAACAAAACAAAGAAAGGAGCATCAGTATCCTTCCTGGGTCTTCAACTGCATACCAAAGCAGGTGCCTAGCAGTCTAGACCCGGGCAGGTGGGGAGCTTCTTATCTCTAATCTAGAATTAAAGCACTTAGGAGCACACGCTTGGCCTATTTGTATCCTGAATACCTAACCAGAACCTTAAATTTTAACATTTCAATGTGAGAAAAAGACAAGTTACCACCCTAACCTGTGAGATGTAAAAGAATATGTAGGGAAAAAATAACATTAGCCACAAACCTAGAATAAAAATTGGTTAAGTGACGTGGCCTATACTTTTCTAGACTGAGACAGCAGGCCAGTGTTCTGGTGAAAGGTTGTGTGTGTGTGTGTGTTCACATGTGCACATGTGTGTGTGTCTGTGACCTACCTGTGAAGAATCATAGTCTCAGTTCCTACAGTTTTTAGGTTTCACAAAAGTCTTAATTTTTTTTACATCAGGAGAAAAAAGGAAACACAATAATAATAATGAATATGCAATAAAGAATACAGCCTGGGTTACGGTTGCCTTATAGCCATGTATATGTTTTTGTTTTTTGCCTGTGGAGGAAGGGGCTCCTGAATGCAGAGGGGGCCTGAGCCAGGAAAGTCACAGGTCAGCCCTGACCTACTGTATGGCCGTGAGAAAGGCACAGACAGATGGAGCAATGCAAAGAGCCCGGAAGAGAGGCACAGAGGGCAGAGACAGGAAGGTGCATATGGAGTGAAAGATAGGGGCACAGAGTGGGAGGTAAAGCCAGACACACACACACACATACACACACACACACACACACACACACACACACACACAAACACACACAATTTCCCCAGCTAGATAGATAGAGAGAGAGAAAACAGGCACACGGAACTAACAGAACTAGACAGATAGATGCAGGCAAAGACATCTCAGGGAACGTTCTGCTGGAAGCGTTAGACTGATCTGTTTCCCACCTCCCAGGGTCAGATGTGTCCAGAGGGGAGTGGGCCTCTCCAGCTGCTCTCTAGTCCCAGTCATGGAGACAAAAATGAGGGGAGAGAGGGCCAGGCCTTCTCCCAGCCTATTTTCCCCTGCTCCCGGGTCCACGGGGGCCTGGGAAGAGCGAGTGATGTCAGTCCCTGCCTCAGCACTGGGCAGCATTCTTCTCTTTGTGGCTGAAATGAGACGCAGCGAACTGTCCCCCTCAGTTGTCACTGTGAAGCCACTGACGTTGTGCTGAACCAGCTGCGAAGTGTGAGGTCGACCGTGCTTTGGACCCAGGAGATTCTAACCTGAGCCCCACGATGGCTGCCTCGATTGTGGGTGTACCAGGTAACAAGGACTGTTGGAACTTCCTGAAGACCTTGTCATTTAGTGGAAAGTTACAATTTCTGCTTGCCTTTTTGTCTGGAAATTTGGGGGTGGGTAGATGAGAGAGTGTTTCTAAAAGACTCAGTAAGATATACTCTTATTTCCAATGCCCCACAAGAAACCCCAGTGAAATGAAATAATTTACAATAAAAAGTATATGTACCTCATTCTACTCTGAATTCTGGTCTTCTAGTCTTGCCGGAAATGGTTGTAGGAAGAAATCAATAATATTTTTTTTTAAAAGGAAAGTCATTAAACACAGGCTCGGCCTTCCCGACTTTCTGAGCGTAAGAGGACACAGTAGGCAGCCGGTGCCTGCGAACCGGAGCCAGCCCGGAGGAGGATGGTGCCCGCGCATCCTCGCTCACCCAGAGTGTCCTCAGATGGAGTCACTCCTGTCTCGCAGGAATGATCACAGCATGCGTCCGCCTGCAAAGTCAGGCACAGCTGCAGTCCGACATCGTTATGGAGATAACTTGCTCAGAATAATAAGGGTGGTGGGAGTTATTTGTAAGTTTCCTTTGTGTCAGTTGCAGGTTACTTTTCTGCTTTTATTTTATTTTATTTTTTTGTCACCAGCATAGTCGCAGAGTGCCTAAGACCCATCAGAAATGGAACTGTATGGTCACAGTAACCTGGAGCCGCCCCCGCACTCCTCAAGTAGCAGCAATTACTTCGGATTTGTTTTAGCAGTTACGAGATATGCATCTGTTTAGAAGATGAATAGTTGATTTAAGATCCTCTGGTAGCTGCAGGTTAATTAAAGAGTGACTCCATCATCTTTAAAATCCAAATAACAGTCATTATAAAAGCAGCCCGCTTGATGGCTGTCATGTGATAGATGCACCATTGATTTCCAAAGAGTTTAAGCATTGTTAAATTAGTCCAGAGGGTGGGCGTGTTCTTTTTCCACACTACATATACATGAAGAGCACCTGCTAGTTCTTCCTTTCTGACCATATGCACTTTTGCAAATATAGTACAGCTAACGACATTGTTCTGTGTGTCATGTTTAATTACTAGTACAGCCTTAGAGGCAGGAAAGCTGTTACTAACTCCATTTCACTAATGAAGAAACTGAGGCACAAAGTTAAATAATTTGTCCAAGTTTATGCAGTTTGTGCACAGCAGAGTTGGGTTTGAGTCAGCCGACCCGGGGAGTCACACTCTTTCCCTTGCCTGGCCAGGAAGTGGCCTGGGAATCACACCCTGCTGTGTTTGGGGAGAATGATTATTATTGGATGGATGGGAAGACTCTTTAGCTTACCAGGCTTTTAAAAATCTGCTACCTGTATAGCCTGTGGCTTAAGCTATAACCAGGTGTCTAGAAGCTTTAGGGGAAAGGAAAAAAAAAATCGCAATGCAAAAATCACTGTGGAAATTTGGTGCTAAAATGTTGATTATTTTATTGATTCCAATGTTACAGGCACGATAACTTCTTAAAATCCAGCTGGCCAGTTTCTGCCTGCACAGTAAACAAAACAATGAGTTTTTCCCACACTCGTTGTGTGTTCGAAATAGCACATTCTGAATAGCAAAGTCATTTCAGACACCAGTCTCCCAGACAGGCCACCCACAGGGACGACAAGGCGTCTGGTGGGTCCTGGGGAGAGGGATGTGTGGAATAAGGATCGAGTCGGCCCTAACCACCAAAAGATTCTGATGCTGGTGTGCACAGTGAATGCTTTGGAGACTCAGGAGAGAGGGAAAAAAGATCCGACTGGGTGACCTGGGTCTTTAAGAAAGAGACATGATGTGTACTTCTGTGACATTGAGAATGGGAGCCAATCAAAGTAGACTGACCCTCAAAAATAGCTTGCGCTTGGTTGACAGGAGAGAAGGACATTCCATGTGCACAGTCATGTGAGCCAGACTCTGGGAATACAAAAGGCAGGTTGTGGGCGGGTCAGGAAGAGAGCACTATTTTGGGAGTCCTGGGCCATAGGGTTGAAAGGATACCACCTGACCAGCCTCTGTTACAGGGAGGAGAAAACAGCATTCACATGCCATGTGGGGCTCGAAAATCCAGTTTTTGTATGTGGCGTGCAGAACCAGTTGTTACCCTCCGAAGTATATCCCGTGCTATTATATATTCTTGTCTTGTCTAAGAAGCTATATTTTTCAGTGCCACAAACTCCAATAAAAGCAGGTTTGTTCTTTCCTCCCTCTTATGTTCCTGAAACCTGTATTTACAAGACCTTACGTTACTTACACTCTGGTGTGTTACCTTTAATCTCAACTTCTATTTGCTACAAACACCACCGGAAGCTGGCAGTTTCATTTGGGATAAACTGCATTGATCTCTTTCTCTGTGAGGTACAAGGTATTTTTCTCAAGCATTTCTGGGCACATTTTCTTTGAGGCAGCATGGGGCGATGGTTACCATCACAAACAGAAGTCAGACTGCCTGGGTTCAGATCCCGGCTCTGGCACTTGTATCTGTGGAGTCTAGAATAAGTCTTTAGCTTCTCTGGGCCTGGGTTATGCCTCTACTTTGGAAGTTTTAATATGTTAGTTGGGTTTTTAATGAGTAGCTGGTTCATGGTAAGGAACAGTCAGCACAAATTGTGGGTTCTCAATAGGGATAATAACTAAATTTTATGAATGGAACAGTGAGGAAAACGTGTTTTTTTTTGAGGGGAGTGCAAACAAGTGGTTGGGAAACACCGGATTAATCCAATCACATTGAATTAGACCCAATGAGGCACTCATAGATAGCATCCCAAAGAGCTTTAGATCAGGTATTTTGAGGCACAACAATTAACAAAGGATTTAATAAACAGGTATTACGCAAGGGTCTTTTGTTAGGCTCTACCGTGAGGCCACCACCTTCACTATTTGCTCATCTACGCTGTGAGGTCATTCTGAGGGGTGCTTTCTTGCTGCTGCTGGTGGGGAGAAGCAGAGTGAGGCAGGTGTGTCTCTTTGCCTACCTTACCTGGGGGGGAGTGGCCTAGAAATGCGCACGTGGCTGGAGCATAGTTAATAGGAAGAACTCTCACCTTCCCAGCATTGTCTACTTTTCAGTGATTTCACACATTACCTCATAAGCACTGCCTTTTGCTTTTCCTGTGGTGCCGGGGATCGAACTCAGGCCCTTGTGCTTGCAAGGCAAGCACTCTAATCACTGAGCTAAATCCCCAGCCCCAGCACTGCCTTTTTACAAGAACTTTTAATTACTAATTTAATAAGGAAATACATTATTTTTATAAGCAAATCGAAATATTACTGATAAAAGTAAAAATGCCCCTTGAGCGGCACTGCCACTTCTACCAGAATACTGTGTATGTTCAGAGCTTCTTCTACATTTATCTGCATTTACATACAGATAAATCTGTTCCAAAAAAAGTACAGTATTGCTTTGTAGATTTTCCCAACTTTAACAGTAACCTACTACAGCTAATCTAGTATAAATCTTCTCATATTATGTCTTGGAGATCACCACATAATAAAACATACAGATCTACCTCATTCTACAAAACTGCCACATGCCCAGGAAATGACTGTCTCGTCATTATTCATTTAGCCATTTCGTCTTCTGGTATGCATGTATGTGTATACGTGTGCATGTATTTTTAGCAGAGCTAAAAATGAGGCCCCCTGTTGGACTTCCCAAAACCCAAACACTGGATTAATCCAGTTTCTACAGCTTCTCTTTGGAATAGGTATTATCCTACAGCAAAGGAAACTGAGGCACAAAGAGGTGCCACGTACAGTGAGCAGGGGATCAGGCCAGAGCCCAGGGCCCATTGGACCCAATGTCAGATTTTCTGGGCTTTCGTCCCGCTCCTTCCACAGCTACCTCCACACTTATTCCAAGACTGCGTCCTTCGTGGTTGGCAGCATGTTTCCTCCCGGCTCCATCCCAGGGCCACCCATGCATCACTGCTTCCTGTTTCACTTCTGAATAAAAACCAACTAGTGTGTGTTCCTGAAGGAGGGCAGCTTTGGAGAAGGGGACAACAGTGTGGGAGTCAAATGGGGAGGATGGATCACACAGGTGCCCGGCCCAAGTTACCTACCATGCTGTGGTGCCAAAGCAACATCGTCCTACCCACTACCTGTGGCTGGAGTTTGAAAGGTCCATCTGAGAAATGTCAGGAGGAAGTAATGCTTCAATTATTAAGGATGAAGGTCATAAATGAGATGGAGAATAATAGCCCAGGAGGCGGGCTTGTTTTCAGCAGGAAAAGAAGAGATGGATGCTTTAAATGACCATCATACTTTAAAATAAAAGGGGTTCCCGGGGCCTGCTAAAAGTTTAAATTTCAGAGAGCTTGGCTTCTTTTTGATGAGATTTCTTCAATCTTTTACAGTGGCATGCTGGAAGAGTTTCTTAATTAAAATCCCCAGCAGCAGGGAGTTGTGGGCTGATTGGGACTGCAGTGCCCCTGGGCCAGCACCACCCCAGCAGAGGGGCGGCCTGCAGGGTGACAGGGGACCCTGTCAGGGCAGAAGCTGGCGAGCGCCTGGAGCCTGGCCAGCTCGACATGACCTCGCTGCCCCGGCCCAGCCAGGACACTCCCCGGGACCCAATTAGCAGCTTGGCAATAGCATCCAAGTGTATTGCAGCCACTAAGTTAAAGAGGAAAAACAGACATGAAAGAATCAAGTGGGAAAAGAACATTTTGGATCCTGAAGGAGCAAGTTGCTTGTCAGAGATCTAACGAACCGAAGCAAAATAAGTTGCTGCTCCTTAAGCCTCTTTCTAACACTGCTTGGAATTGGTTAGCTTAGGGAAAAGCACCGAACTGTTAGAGAGAGCGAGGAAAGGGAAAGTAGTACTCACTTACTGTTCCCCTGTTCAATTTCTTATTTAATATAACTTGTTTTTTTTTTAAAGATTTAATAAATATGGGAGGGCATCATTAATTTTAGAGTCTGTGCAAAAATGAAAAATGATCTGCTGATTAGTGATGTATAATTTGTTCCTTGAGTATCTTCAATAAGTGTGAATGTCACATTACATAACACTCACAATGATTAAACCCAAAGATGAAATAAGGTAAGATAGATCTTGTGTTCTTCCTCTGACTAGTGGACAACTCATCTCATTAATCTCTCTCGGGCTTGCAGCCTTAAATTGAATAAGCAGTGTTGTTGGGCGAGATTTATAGCCAGAAGACTCAGCAGCCTCACTGAGGAAATCTTGTGGTACTATTTTGAGAATCTTCTAAGATAATTCTTGGGATTTGTATTCACTGTAGCCTGTCATAAAACATTGCCCTAACCAGTAATGAGCAGTGAACCTTCTCAGGAACTTAATATTCTGACGGCAACGTTAAAAATGGGCGGTTGTCAATGCTCCGTCTCACAGGAAGGTGGAGCATTCTCAATCTCAATTTAGAATTGTTTCCCTCGGAGTGGTGGCTTCAGTCCAATAGGAAATGGTGCCTTGATGTACCCAGGCACTGAGGGTGCTCCTGAGAACCAGTGAACTTTCCACATTTCAAAAGCAGCGATGGTCGAAGCAGGGGTGAGGTGGCCGAAGGAAGGGTTGTTGAAAGAATGAATGGAACGGTAGCCAGGGCTCTTCCTGTTTTTATTTAAATTCTCCTTGTGACTGCAGTCCTGACACTTGGTGTCTAAGCATCTTTAAATAGATGCTTACTGTATGCAAGTTTCAAGGAAGTGCCGTGCCACATCCTGGGCCAGCAACCTAGAATTAAAGTTGAAAGGAGAATAAATTTAACTCTCACCTAAATAGGATTTTCCTTTCTTTAAAAGTCAGCAGCAAGTCTTACTTAATGACGTCCTCCTTAAAAGTGTTCGTTTCCTCTCAAAATAGTGCGTTTTACTGGACTGTGGGCTCCTTTGTGGGTGGATCTGCGCTGTTTCTGTAGCCCCACACCTCAGTTGTGCCCGGGACCTACTGAGTACCCTACAAACACTTTCTGATACATGGAACAGTTACTCACATGAAGTCAAAATTCGTCTCTTTGAAGTTCTGTTTGGTGGACATATTTTTGTCTTCTACACAAAGATGAACATGCAGACACTCTCTCCTTTGATGGTCAGTCATTCCAGCTTAATCCCTAGTGCTCTAAATTAATTTTTCTTTAGCAGCTGGGTCAATCAATGTGCACTTCTCGATCAACTAAAACCTCAGGGCTTTATTTTTTTCTCAACTGATATTGAGGAAACATTTCCACCTATCTCTTATTGGAGTAACTTTTTTTTTAAACTTTAGTTGAACGTATAACCTATCCTACTTATCAATGTAAACTTTGGTCATAATATTTTTTACCCATCTTTCTACCATATTGCAAGTTTTTCAAATACTGGTTTATCAATAAAGTTATTGATTAAGGTTTGCAGATTTGACCAACAGAGTTGGTCACAGTAGAATATGGGTTCTTTGACAGAGGCCACTAGCGTCCTCTTTTCTCCTTATGGCAGCACTGCTGTACCTTCAAACAACTTTGTTTTTATTGACGTTCTCCTTGTGGCTGCAGTCCTGAGGCTTGGTATCTAAGCACCTTTAAATAGACTGGCTCACGGAGTACAGTTTTAAAGGAAGCGCCTTGCCTGCTTTGGACCAGAAACCTAGAATTAAAGTTGAAGCAATATCTCCAACAGCATTGGCCTCCTGTGTTTGTGTAGGTCTACATACATTTTTGTATGGGGCTAGAAGTGACTTAAAATATTAGATCCCGTTGTCCTCTCTATTGATTTTATACAGACGGAAACCGAGTTTGAAACAGCCCATAGCCACTTTGCTGGTTAATAGAGAAACCGGCAGAGTAGAAAAACTTCAGACTATTGCCAAGGCCAAAAGACAACAGGGGCAGAGTTCCTTTCTTCTGAAGTACAGCTGTTGCTCTGCATGCCATTTGCAAAGTCAACACAAGAAACAGTGAAACATCTTGCTGAAATCCCAGAGTACTGAAGGAGCTTTCTTAGTCTGACACAAGGGTCATGTTCTGCAGTTAATATGAAAAGAAAGCAAAATAGTAGTTTCTTTTTCCTTTTTCTTCAGCTAGGACCTTCAGCACAGTTTGTTGTTTGTAAGCATAATGCTTTAAAACATGATAGGTTGATGTTTCCTGATAACTTATATGCTGTAAGTAAAAGTCTGTGAATGTGCGTAGGTGAATGTGGTTTGCTTTATACCACCACCGAGAAGGGGGGAAAACATGGTCAATGGAAACGTTTAACATGAAGGCAAATCGGTCACCTATGTAAATCCATTTGGGGACACGTAGTCTGGCTTTGTACTTCCTAAGAAAGCTCTCTTTGATGAGGGACTGTACATTTGTTTAACGAAAAGAAAATAGCGCTTTGTACCTTGCTAACAGAATTGCTAACCATTCTTCAGTCACAAATCTCATTATTCCCATTATTCAGTGTTTAAATACACATAATGTCACATCTTTCTTGCCATTAGTCAGTACGTATTTTCAAAAGCTCTTTTTCTTAAATTTCTGAAACCCAGGACCCAGGAACACTTTTCTCTTAGGAGTATATTATTATTGTTTAGAATAGAAACAGTCAGTACCTTTTCAAAGTCAAGAGGCACTGAGAAAAGTTTTCCTTAGAGCCCTCTTAGAACTTATCTTTAGTAGGAGAGTATGTTTTTTCTTCTTATTTTATTTTATTGTGGTGCTGGGGATCGAACTCAGGGCCTTGTGCTTGCAAGGCAAGCACTCTAATTACTGGACTAAATCCCCAGCCCCAAACTTCTTAAGAATCTATTGTTTCATCAGAATTGTTTGTGGGGAAAATGTAAAACTTCAGTATCATTTAACTGTAGTCCAACAGAGTACTATCATATTGCACTTCTAATCAAAAAATAAATTGAACATAGTGGTAGGTCTACAGAAGGAGCTAGAATTAGATTTGATTAGATTAGCTTTAACCTGCCTGGAATAAAACTGTCTGCCTTTCCTGTTATTTGTCAGTGTTTATAGCAGGTTTCGTCTACAATGCTTTCACTATTATTTCCAGGCGGTAAAACACAGTCAAGCAGAAAAGACACTCATAAATGTCAGAAAAGAGTAAGTTTTTTTTGCATTTCAAGGGCTTTGAAGGTCAAGTTCAAACCATTTAAGGGAAGCAGAGTGACGAGTGTGTGGTAGCATATTGTTAGCTTGTGTATTTAGGCATATAATTTATGTGGAGTTAATGTGCTTGTCTATCACTCTAAGAAAGCAAAATAATCCTGGGAAGATTCTATTTATTTATTTTGCTCACCTTTAAATGGTAGGACAATTCAACTTTCCATAATTTGTGAAGAGGAAAGGAAGTTGTTTAGCTTGTTAAGGACTGATCTGGCTATGCAGTACAGTAATTCTTTTGTGGTTTCTTTTGTTATAATTTGGTTCTTCTTTCTGGCAGCTGCCACATGCAGAAGAGGAGGTCTGCTAAGAATTTTTGCAAAGTAGTGAAAGTATTTTTTTCTGCCTGGAAGTCTTTATTGAGGTGTTTTCTTTTACTTTACGAGACTTTATTTTATCCCCTGCCAGGGAGCATAAGCAATTATAGTTTAAAGCTACCAAAAATAGGTATGTTCTTTGATATCAAAGAGCTTCTTGAAGATTTTTCAAACTAAAGAGACCCAGAGATTGTATTTCGAGGTGCTACTGGCATGGCCCCTTGTGATTAAAAACTCTTTGAATGCTTTAGCAGGTGTATTATTCTTTATTTGGAGATGGTGGACTGAAGTACTCCTGCATTTGGTGTTTGGGTCTGTGCGCCTGCGCGCGTGTGTGTGCGTGCATTTGTGCGTGTGCGTGTGTGTGCTTGCTTCCATGCGTGCTTGTGTGTGTGTATCTTCTGTTCAAATGACTCTCGCTATTTGTGACTTGTTTCCACCGTGATGAAGGATAAAGAGAGACGGGATGAGGGTAGGGAATGGAATATACATTTCATGGGACTCACTATATGCTGGACACACAGGATATGTGAGGAAGACACAAATTTATCCTGTTCCTTCCCGTTTTTTCCTGCTGTACCTGAAAATGGTATTGACGTAAGACAGATCAACTGGAGAAAAACATGTGAGTTTATTTACTTCAAGGTTTATGTGGCACAGGAGCCTTCATGAGAAAAAAGACTTGGAAGCACAGAGTTTGCCACTTACATACTTGTATTGTTTAGACAAAGAACAATAAATTATGAAAACGCAAATAATTATGCAAGGAAGCTGGAAAAGTAAGAGTTTCAACATGGTGCATACAAGATATGTACAGTACTTTTCTCATTCTTGATAAAATGTTTTTTTCTAGTGTAAGGAAGGAATCTTCCTGTGAGATTCACATTGGGAATTTCACCTTTTGCTTTAAGAAACAAAATGTCACATGATCTGCCCACCCAATTGGGGATTGAATGCAAGGTCTTTGCACTGAGCTCCAGCCCCAGCTCTTTTTATTTTTTGAGAGAGTACTGTATCTCATTAAGTTACTATGTTTCCCAGACTGGGCTCAAACTTGTGATTCTCCAGCCTCAGCCTCCCAAACTTCTGGGATTACAGGCATGTGGCACCACACCCAACTGCACATGTTGATGTTGTTAAGTGTTTTCAGCTCAAAATAATTCTTATATAAAAGGGGTATGTTTAGGGGTGTAGCACATGCCAGGAATTCTTTCATGTGTATTACTGTATTTCATTCAGTCTTCACTGTTAGTACGAGAAGTGACAGGTTACAAGTCTTGTTTTCCAGATGAGAGGTCCAGAGAAAGTTTGCTTGCTTGGGGGTCACATCTAGGTTTCTGTAACATCCATGGTTACCCCACTAGGGTAGTGTTCAAAGAAGAGAGATTTGGGAAAGAGGATGAAGCCTGAGGTACAAAGTAAACTGCCAGGAAAAAGTGTGTGTGTGTGTGTGTGTGTGTGTGTGTGTGTGTGTGTGTGTTGGGTGTGAGGAGAAAATCATTCTCACGTAAAGAAATGCTTTGAAAATGCTGTAGTATCTCTAGATGGTAAAAGCTCAAATGGTCTCTTTTCTTTCTAAGGAAGTGGCTTTTTGGTCCCCCTACTCAGGTCCTGGCTTGTCCGTACTTCTTTGGACTTCTTTTTTAAAACTGACTGTTCTCTTCCTGTTGGCCAGTTTTCAATCTGCAAACTCCTGTGGCTTTCCCTATGTAGAAAATTCAGTTTTCTCCTTCTTTTTACCCAATTTCCAGCACATGCCTTCTTTTAGAAACCCCAAACAGGCAAGACAGTATTCTATGATTTGAAGCCATAAACGTGAGTTGTAGCTGGCCAGCGACATCACTCAGCACTTGAATGGAACTTGAGCTAGTGAAGGAAGTGATCTGTGAGGAAGGGCTTTTATTATTTCTGTTTTAATAGTTGAGAAGTCTGTAGCAAGGAACTGATTTGTCCAGGGTGGAGCTGAGATTAGAATCTAGTTTCGCTTATCTCCAAATCATCTTTCTTTTGACTGCCCTGCCTCTTGAAAATGATTAAAAGAGAATATCAAAAGATATACAAACATCTCAATGTCCACTCCCAATAATGTTTTTTAGAAACAAAGAAAAATGCAGGCAAATTATTTTCTTTATTGAATTTATTGATTCACCAACATTTCTTGCATACCTAATAGGTGCTCAAAGGTGAGTTTCCAGGGACAAGAGTGTAAGATGCGGCTCTCTCCTCTAGTCATTATCATTCACTGGTGAAAACAGTTATGTGGCCATATAAACACAGAATAATCCTTGATAGGTAATTTTAGTCAAGTCTGGCTTGAATCTTCATATTCTTACATATTAGCCATTATCTTTGAGCAACTCCAGAAACAGCAGATATTTACTTAATGGTATTACCATTATAGGATTATTTTACTATTATATATGAATATATATTAAATATATATAAAATATGTCTCCCCCTTCTTTACCCACCCACATCTGCCTGAGTAGGAATCTACTTCCCATGATACAACAGAAAGGCTAGAGGAGCTGTTAGAGAAGAGGGGAAGTTTTCTAGAACATAAAGACAGACTTTATCCCTCCAAAACTGAAATTTTGCATACAGAAACTATACTGGTTGAATATTCCCAGTCCAAAAATTCAAAGTCTAAAATGCAGTAAAATTAAAAAAAAATTAACACCAACATGATAACACAATGGTCAAAAAACTTCAGATTTTGGAGCAGTTTGGATTTCGCAGTTTTGGATTAGAGTTGCTCAACTGGCAAATTCTATATAAATATTCCAAAATCCACACAGCTGCAAAAGCTGACACACTTTTGGTCTCAAGCATTTCCATTGAGATACTCAATCTGTACAAATGGATGAGGTGATCAGAAAGTGAGGAGTTTCCCAGGAACCACAAGAAGCTTGCTGTGGGGTGTGGGCTTGGGGAGACTATGAGGTGAGTGTGTCATTGGCAGAGGCAGGGTCACCAGAGGGCTTTCCTGTCATGCCAGGACACTCGGGCTGTACTGCACAACTTCCTCTCACTGGAAAAGGCAGGGACAGGCTGGGCATGGAAAGGCTTGAAGTAACATATCCTAATTTCTGCAATTCTTATGTGTGTGGAAAAAATTCTGTTTTTATTTTTAAGTAATTGTTTTTATTTTATGAAAAAAAAACAAAATTTCATAACAAAATAAGAGAACAACAATAGTTACTATACCGTGTATCATTACCTTCAAAGTAGTTATTCAGAGTACAAGACACAGGCAAAAGAAATTCTGTCTTATAAATAATAGCACAAAACTTTCTTTTCAATGAACTAAAAGAAACTAGTAATATAAATGAAACAATTAACATACATATTAAAATATTTTTGAAACAACAGAATAGGTAATTTGAGGGATTATTTGAGCTTCTCCCTACTTCCTATTTATCTATCTTCTATTTTGTTCTTCATTTGTATATATAGTTTTTGAGTTTCTTATATAAGAGAAACTATGCGATATTTAATTTGAGCCTGATTTATTTCACTTAACATTATGTCCTCAAGTTGCATCCATTTACACAAAATGTCTCCAGCTTATCTTTCTTTATAGCAGAGTAGTATGCCATTGTGTAAAAATACTACATTTTCTTTATCCACCCATCTGTTGATGGACATGTATATGCTGTTTCTGAGATTTATTACAAATTGTGCTGCTATAAACATGGGTATGCATGTATGGAAATCAGTGCGGAGGCTCCTCAAAAAACTGAAAATATGAAATGCCATTTTACCCCTTCTAACTATCTACCCAAAAAGAGTTAAAACCAGCATATTACAGGAAAGAATGTTTGTTTGCATGAAATAACATATCACAAATTGGTGGAATTCTTGATTATATGGAAAGAAGTGGAAATCTACTAAAAATTTATCCAGAAAACTAAGAAGTAATATGTATTGAACATGAATCCTTATGATGGCAGAGCAATGGAGAAGAGAGACTTCTAGTGAAATATGCTGTTAGGAAGTATCATAAACAAACCTGAGAAGGATTGGGCAGGCCTGCAGTGTTCCAGGCCCAAGCACCCAGGCAAACTGTCCTTTGCACGGCAAGTTCTGTAGCAGCAGGCGAGGACTCAGGGTGCTTGAATCCCAGATAAAGCATTTGCAGTTTCTCCTGAAAGTCAGCATAAATATTTGAAAAGGTCTCTCTTCCAGTGAAGGAGCCCTCTCTCACTGGGAATGGTGCCTAGTATCCCTTCCCAGACTTACTTGTTTTCTTAAACTTTTCTTTATGTCCTAAAGGTAGAGCCTAAAATCTCTTACAGTATTTTGATTTTGAATTCTCACAAAAGTATTTTTTCTTTCACAGTAATTCAATATAAAAGGCAATAAAAGTGATATATTCACAAGTATTCAGGACTCGCTATCAGCACCACATGGGAATAAACTATCTTGCCACTTGCACATCCCACGGGAAAAAGGAGGCACGATTCACATAGAGGAAATATTGTGCATATTTGCCTCCATTTTGCTCATATTGTCTGCTCTGCTGAAAGGCAGATTTTTTCCAGATAAAAGCTGCCCTGTCTTGCTGAACTGCTCATCTATTTTCCTCAGGAAGAAAAGGCTTTGTCAAAACAGGAGCAAAGCCTGATTTGCAGAATATCACCTAAAAATAAAACTCATGAAAATGTCAAAATATGTTAAGAATATGGGCCAGTTTCACACTTTGGAAAATTACCTAACGAATTTGGCGAGCGCTGTTTACAAGTGAGTGTGGAGTGTATGTTTTCTAAGCGTCGTTGGGTGACTTGGTGGTTGAGTGCTGGAGAAGGAAGATGGTGTGGAGGCGGCCTCTCTCTTCTTGCTGCACCCAGGGTGATAGATCTGTGCTAGAAGCAGGTTATATTCAGGTCCACCAATGTGTTCCCAGATTCTGGAGTGTTTTCTAGGTTTGGCTGCTTTTGCCAGTGGAGAGCACTAGTGAACAAAACGGCTTCCAGTCTTGAGGATTTCACAGTCTAGCAGGTCATACAACAAAGAGAGCTGCACAATTGTGGTTCAGGGTGCCTAGACCAGTGGGATAAGCACTAGGGGTTGTGAAAAATCAGTTACTGGGGCCTAATTCTGCAAAAGAAAAAACACCCAGCAAGGCGGGACCCATTGAGAGCGCTGAGTACCAAAGCTGAAGATTTAGTTAAAAATATTAAGATCTACCACAAGCTAACCTCCTACCAACTGAATCTGTTTTTTAAATGTGAAGAAATGGCCTATGCTCTTGCCCAAATTTTTATTAGTAATCTCTTCCCTGGGAACTGGCTTGTGTATATTTTCATGATAATGTTTACTGAATAAATCTGAATATTTCACTTATGGAATCAACAAATAATCTCCAGAGAAATTTTCATCTTCATGCTGTCCTAAATAAGATACAAAAACAGATTTTTCCCCTTATGTTTAAGGAATAGGCATAGAATGAGCATTCTCTGGATTTTTGCTTTATGGGCACCGTTTCCAATAAGACTGCAAGTTTTCTACAAACTGGCTCAGTGGACATTTAAAGTTCCCAGGGTGAGTGCCAGGCCTTAGTGGCAGTTGTCTGGGTAACTCAACAGGGTCCACTTACACATGAGACTGAATCCCATCTATTCTGTGCAACTGGGTAAAGAATATCGAGGCCTTCTCTCAGCCAAGGGTTAATAAAGGAAATAATCTTTTTTTCTGCAAACTTTTTCTCAGCAGGTGCAAAATAGCTGCAATCAAGTAGGCTTCGGTAAGTGACAGCTGCTATCTGCCAAGTTGAGAGATCATAAATTCTCACCCCATTTCTATTTCAGTTATTGCAGACACTGGCTTCAATTTGTGACTGTCTGTGGGCACACCTACCTCTGTGGTGAGAGCTGGGCCTGAACCCAGAGTGGGAGCCACGTGCAGAGATGGGTGGTGAACTCGCCTTGCTAGTGACACCAGCTCTGCCTCATCGAGGTCCCCAGGTCATCTCTACAGAGCTGTTAGGTTTCGGAGCGAGCAGTGACTCTCAAGCAGCTGTATAAATGAGGAAACCCAGGCATAGAGGTCAACAGTCTGACTCATAGAAACATGGAGTAGAGACTTATTGAGATATAACCTCAATACTTTAAACCGCTTTTTTCTAAATGCTAAGTGATGAGTTGCTTGGCACCAGTAGAGCCTGGAACTTGTGTTGAATGGATTCTAAAGTTGTATCTTGCCTCAGGGTAAATGGTGCTGTGATTGATTAGCAATGTCTATCTGAGGAAAAGCCTGAACTTGTCAAACTATAGATTTGCTGAATTCCTTGGATGGCAAAGGTTGACTGGTAATTAAATAGTTACTACATGGTATGAAGTATGCTTTGATCAGAACAAAATGCTTTAGAATCTCCCTGGAAGGGAGAAGGCCAGTTTCACAGAGCAGATGACATTTGGGTTTGGTCTTGAAGGCTGTTTTCTTGAGAGAGACAGAAGAAGGGAACGGGGTTTCATGAAGAATAGCATGTGTAGGTAATGTGGTGTATGGATGAAGGAAATTAATGGTTACTAACTGCCTGCCAGATGCTGGGCTGTAAGCAAGGCCCTTTTGGTGTTATTTCATGGTTTAATTTTCATAATTCTCCATGATTTTATCGATGTGGAACCAGAGTCAAAGAAAATTAAGATGTCTAAGGATATACAGTTAAGATTTTAATTCTGGGGGCTCTAAAATAATTTTCACAGCACCTCCCCAAAGGTGCAGTGTGGGTGAAGAACAGAGGGGCTCAGGCAGGAGGGTCATTAGTTTGAGTTTGACTCCTGAATTTGGGTTGCTTCTAGGATCTTTGAGTCGGATGGCTAGTAAGCTGTTGGAAATGTGGCCTTGACTGATGTGGTGGTGATAAAAATGTTATCAGAGACTCGCTGATAACAGACCTTATGTGTATGAGCTGCTGTTTAACAGTGGAGATCTTTTTGCCTTTGCTATTCTAGCACAGGAGACGATAAGTAATAAACTAATATGCTTTATGTTGTATGAGCAATTCAAATTACTGCCAATGCGATATTAAATCCAGAATTGATAGGAAAATTGTCCTACTTAGAAATTCAAGTGTTCTTGGCACAGTAATATTTATTATCGCCATGAGACCCATGCTCTGGCAAAACTCTGCCTGCGTTTCAGCAAAAATCGTTTAATATGTATGCATTCCTTTGCTAAGGTTCAACTTTGACCTACAAGAGGCTAGTACATGTTCCTTAGGGAGATGCTGGGAGGGGGCACAGTTGATTTCTGGGCATGGGGTGGGGGGTTGTATATGCTCACCTGTGCAAGATAGCCTGAACCATGTTCAGAAAAACAAGAGCTGCTTTTTATAGGAGCAACCTCAACAAGAAGTAAAATTCCCAAGGGGAAATCAACACTGGTAAAGTCCAACGTCTCGGGCAAGAGTCTTTGTTGTCTTTTCCTTACCGGCCTTCTTCAGGGTGTGTTAGGAGGGACCCTGTTGAATACAGTCCAGGCACAGCCTGACTCTGTGAGATGCTGAGTATGGTGGTGCAGAGTGCAGCTATGATAGTGATAACACTGTCAGATTTCACTGATTTTTGAGCTGTTTCCCCCATTTTCACTTATCTGAGGGTGTGGTATGTTTTATGTTCAACGCCACCTCACAGTCCATATTAGCCTGCAACAAGGTGACTTCCTCCAGACTAAAACCTCCACCGGTGGCCACCACCAACCCGAGACCGTTTTAAAGTCACACTGGTGGTGTACATATACAAAAGCAGGCAGGGGCACCTGCTTGTGGTCACATTCTTGAAGAGGATTATTTTCCTCTTCCTTTTCTTGGCCTGCTTTTCTGAATAGCAGCTTTATTTCTGGAATACTCTAACTCAAAGGGAATAGCTGTTTGGTGTTTTACCTTTTTGCAGAGGTCTCTTTTCAGACTCCATCATACTTTTCTTTCTTAGCATATGTAGGTAGAAGATAGTGTGACTATTCATGCGTAGTGTCTTACGGTTGATGAAATGCTGAAAGAGGAAAAGTTCACATTTACTTAGCATGTTCCTTTTGCCAGACAGGGCTCTTTCTGTGTAGTAACTCATTTAAATTTTAATAATCAGGTAACAGGTAGTATTCATTTCTCCAATTTCAGATAAGAAAACAGAGGCACAGAGAGGCTAAGCCACATGGCCAAGGTTACACACGCTGACGCTTTAGTGTGACTTGGTCACCCTGAGCCCGAAGGTGGGCTCTGGACGAAAATCCGTTTTATGTACTCGGCATAGTACATGATACGTGCAGCACACAGAGCAACCTGCCGCAGGTCCCCTCCCCTTAGAAAACAGGCCACTGTCCTAGTCCGAAGTACAAAGTGCTCTTTTGTCATCCGTTCCTCATTCCATGATGTGGGATTCTAGCCTTAAGTGTTATCATCATCAGACAAAAGTTGATTGCTTAAAAATATGAATCCCTGTAAGTCTTTTCATTATGTGCCATGTTAAGAATGTAGCTTTAAGCAGCCTTACCAGTTTACTGCCATTCACATATATAGGTTCTCTCGGGAACTTCAAAGCAGTTTCTTAGGGAAAAGTCCAGTTTAACAAACACTCAGGTTTTGTGACTTCACTTTATAGTCGGAATCCTAAACCTCCCCTCTGCCCACCAGCCACGTTGAATCTACAAAGAAATCTCCCAGCGACGAGACAAAGAAAAGAATAATTTGTGGGGATTTCCCCCTTCCTAAATAGTATTTTTTCCTAATAATCATAGTCTTGTCAGGTAACTTAGCATTTATATTAATAAGAGACTAGTATTTAGTCCCTCAGTCCTGCCTTCTTCTCTCTGTCCTTCATTCTTTTGTTCTTCTGCAGATTTTTACTTCTAAATTTGAGACATTGTCCTTGGTGCCGCCATAGGAGAGATGGTTCTCAGAGTATGTTTACTTCCTCAAGAATTTTTCAGAGAACAAATTGAAGGAAAATCTTTCCCTCCATTTTTTCATCCTTCTCCCTCTTCATTTTGTCCTTCTTCCTTCCAGCCACCTCATTCCACCCCACTTTCATCCATGCACTGGAAACCAGCGAGGAATAAAGAGAGCTTGAAGGAGGAGACACTTGAACTCGTAGAGAACTCGTAGAGATGGGGACAGTGAAGGACAGCAGGGTCCAGAGAGGAGGACTGTGCAGAAGGTCACAGGATGCAGGTAGCGAAAGGCCTCTGGAAAACGACGAGGGTCAAGCCTGAAACATGGAGAACGCAAAGGAGAGAGATGGGAGAGGAGACTTGCAAGCACACGTCCTTCCCGTCTTGCTTCACCTCGTGACAGACTCATGGGCTGTGCTCGGTTGAAAAGATAAATACTGCATAGCGTAAGGTCGTGTAGATTCACACAAAAATAAGAGGCCCCAGTTGATGTCATCATGGCCGTCCCAGCCAAACCAGTGTCATCATTATGGTGGCTGTGGACAACACTCCCTCCCTAATGACACCAGGTACCGTCGGGATTTATGCTTACGCTCCACTTCCGTGTCCTGAACACCTTGAAGTACAAATTGGGTTTTAAGAGCCAGATTTACCTCTTGAAGAGTAAAAAGGAGACAAGCAGATGTTTGCAGCAGCCCGATAAGAGCAGGGAAGACCGAGATGGCTGAGGACAGAATGGGAGCCTCTGGTCTGGCTACCTGGTTACTTCGGGCTGCAGAGGGAGGAGCTGAGTGAGGGCAACAGGTGGGTGGAGCTTATTTCTTCCCATACGTAGAAGGATTAAATCGAAAGAAAAATAACTTCTTGAGGGCCATCTACCCCAGTTTCTGGTGTTTGTCTCATGATTAAAACTAAAGCATGGCTTAAATTTCTGAGTCCATCAGTTCAACCACACCAAGAAACTGCTTTCGGAGCCTCTCGTTCTGCTTATTCAACAGCAACCTTCAGCTCTGTCACGTGAGTGTCTGAAGAACGGGGGTTTCCGCCTGCCATAACAAGGGGCATATGCTGAGGCAATATGATAAAGATGAACAGGCAAAATGAAATAAATGTTTTATTCATAATTAAGTGAAACTAACAGTGAATGTAGCTGTGATTATTTTCATGTGCTATTGCAGTGTTTTAAAAATTCAGGCAGGTCAGGCAAAGCTGAAGCCACTGCTCAAAAGACAAAATAAGCAAATGTGCCAGCATATTAAAAACTCAGGAGATTTTCATCGTGGTTTTAACATAGGTACTGGAAAGTTCAGTGCGATCTCTTTTCATGCCATCTGACAGACTCATAAATGCTTATGTTAACTTGAACTTCTTCATAATACTTGTTGCCATAGGAAACCTCCTTTGGGGAAAATATCCACGAGGAGTTTTTGGCGATGTTTTTTCTCTAGGACTGGCTGTAGCACAGACGAATTTATAACAGTGCCCATGAGATCACTATTTCCTTGGTTTTTGTGTGTCGTAATTTTTATTGACTGTATCCATGTCTGAAGGTGATGCTTTGACGTGTGTCCCAGACTCGTGGCACGGATTGCCAGGCTGAAGGTGTCATATTACTTTTATGCTTTTCTTGTCTTAGGAAACCCCCAAACATTTTATTGTTTAGCAGTGTCTTCACTGAATAAAAGGGTCCTGTATTGTGGAGCCCAGAAAGGGAGACACACCCATTCCATCACATTGGTGCCTACAAATTGACTGCAATAAAGCAAAAGGTACCTGATATTCTCTAGTAGAAGGGGAAAGATAATTGCTGTGTTTTCCCTGAGTGCTAAGAGCACCCTGTAGCTGTGTTTTTAATACTGGGAATAAAGCCAGATTTAGGCAAAGTGAATTAAATTTATCCACAATTACTGATTTCGAAGTCAATGTAATTACCATGTTTCACATCAGTCTCTTAATTTTCCATGTGAATTAGGTATTTTGTTTATTGGCAAATCACATTACAAAACCTGCTTAGTTAGGGCTGGTACCAGCTTTTAAAGTTTCTGAAACAGTTCTGTAAGAGCATTCTGATGACATGAATAACAATTAACAACTTAGTTAATTCACAGGCTCTGGAGTCACAATATCTGAATTCTACTCCTGTCTTTATCATTTCCTCCATCTACGCCCTTCAGGAGTCACTCAACTTCTGTGTGCCTTTATTTCTTTTTCTGGGAAATGGGGATTATGTAAGTATTTCTCTAACTGGTAACACTCATTAAATATCCTATTAGGATTGTATTGATTATTTATATACTTGAACTCTATCTTGACTTTATGTCCCTGCTAGGTGCTCCTGTAGGAAGAACAGCCAATCTCTGATGGTAATAGTTGCTATTTTCAGACTGGAAATGTAATGTCTATAAGTAATATCTGGTGGAGTAGTCCATCTTTGTTCTTGATATTATCTTTCTTGAAAAGGCTTTCCCACCTCTGCATCGCTGGCTATATCCCCTCTGGAGTGAAGTTTCCAAAATCGACCCTGATCCTCTATATTCCATCTTCAGACCTTTGATTTTACCGTGCAGAAGTTTTGGTGCGATATGCAAGACTGCCGGTGATCTCATTTCTTCTCTTTAGCAGCTTCTTGGATTTTCACATGCTATTAATTCTCCCGAATTCATCTTGTTTGACATCCACTATTCTCTTTTTGATAGTTTCAGTGATTTCATCACCAGCTCTTCTGTCCAAGGCAGCCCTGGTCTGCTCCTGCATAGACTTGAGCCAGCAAATCTGCCCACTTTGCTGTTACCTTCCTTTGCTGACTGCTACCCCACAAAAAATGAGTGAGGCTTCCCCAGAGTTAAGTATAGTTTAATAAGCAGGATCCAAACAGATTGTTAATTCAGCAGTTAAAACAAAACAAATGAACAGTTTATTCATATACTCTGAACTTTGCTAACTCATCTTTGTACAAATGGCAAGAAGATTAATTGTATAATTCAGGAAGTACCAAAGTTGAGGCTTAGCCAATGCCACATTATAGTTCTATATTGATCATATGATTTCTTATATGGGAGAAGAACTGATATGTGAGAAGATTACAAATAAACAGTGAGTAGGGGCTCATCAGTGTACAAAGCGATGGAGCATGTAATCCAGTCGACAGTGTATTTCAAATTTACAATTGGATAAATGATACTTTGTGGACAAAAGTTGATGCCATTTACCCTCCTAAGCAACTACTTCAAGTCATTCAATAGTATCATTTAAATAGAAAAATACATCTTTATACTGTTGCTTATCAACTATGAAAAGGCAACTTTAAAAATAGTCTAGTTACTGACTGGATTCACAGTTAATGTCTTTATTCTGTGGCTAATGATTAATTCTGTTTTAGAAAGAATGAAAACATATACAAATTAATATTGCTTGCATGCAATTCTCCTAAGTCCAAATCACTGCGATTTTGGTCCCCCCCCCATTATGAATTCTCTTTGGGTCTTATTTTGAAGTAGGCATTTCTGCTATAAGTCTGATAAATTATGTTCCAATTCTAAAGAGTGAGCAACTGGGATGTCACATTTTTGATGCATATTTTTGCAGCACAGAGGGGATTAAATTCTAAATGTCTCAGCTGTTAAAGGCCCCTTCAGACCTGCCCCAAATGAAAAACAAAGACAAAGAACGTTTTCCTTAAAGCAGTTCATCGACTCTATTTGGGCACATTGACATTCTTCCAAAGTTCCTGTGGATAAGTTGCTTTGAACAGTTTAAGGGTTTGCAGCTGCTTGGACTATTTGGGAAAGAGATTTCTCTAGTTCTTATCACGCATCTCACATAGACCAACAAGTGCTCACTTACTAGCTATTATTCATCAGGGATCTAACAATTATCAGTTATACAATATCTTCTGTTTGTCAGGTACTCACTATGCCTGGGCTGTACTTTGTATTTTCCCCCCATGTATCATCATAATGGTCATGCTTCCGATCCCAGGGGGATGACTGTGTATTAGGTTTATGTCTACTTTTTTGCAGTATGAAAAATTTGTTGAGCCAAGTCTTATACATTATAAATGACAGGAGCTACTGTTGTTTTCTCTAACCTAATTGGTGCCTGTTGAGTCTAAAGCACTCTCTGACTACCTCAATAAAGGCAGTAGTGATCATTTCCGTAAGCAAGTTGTTAGACTTGGAACAGATGTAAACAGGTAGACTTCTAATTGTCTGAGTTTTGACAGATTCTAAACTGTTCTTAGAATAAGCCACTAATGGCATAATTTAATTGATGGGACAAGTCAAATAATGGAAAACAAGACAGCGTGATGTCACATGGCAATTTCAAATAAAATGAAGTGATTGATACGGTTTGCGCTTGACTGGAAAGTGAAGAGTATTTTAGAATTGCGAAATGTAGCACTTTGGAGCATTTTTCCTTCATTACTGTAACGTAAAGTAGGCAGGACAGATAATTGCATTTCAGTGTATTTGGCTGATTAGTTCTGTTTTATGATTTGAACTCTAGCTTCATCTCCCACCACACAGTCTATGTTCCCTTTTTACCAAAGGACTTGAAAATTTCTGATCATTTTATGGCCTGTCAAACTGCTCTTCTCTCTGCCTGAATGCCTTTCCCATCTTCATTTTGCTGACTCCCCTCCATCTGAATACCATCACCTCAGGCAGGCATTCCCAGCACCATCCCAGCACAGTCCCCAGCCGCATCCTTCCTCTGGAATCCTACAGATCCCTTAACCTAAATTGACATGTGGTGTAATACTTCTCTATTTAGTGCTGACTGCACTAATTTGAGACTCTGAAAGTGTGGTCTTTCTTTTATAGTTGTATTTCTGTTTTCAGTACTTAATCTTCTGTTTTTCAGCACTGAGTATAGACTCAATGAGCAACTGTGACTTGAAGGTGTGAATGCATCCATGTAGGTCACCTGTATGACTCCTCTGTTCACTTCCCCACTTCCTACATCTATGTCCCTACCACAAATGCACACTTTCTCTCTCTCTGCGTTAGCTGTGGGTCGACCTCTGAGTGCCTTCTCCATGGATGACACTGTAGTGTCATCCATGAGCTTGAGTTTATAATCTGGCGGAAATGATTACTAGGAGAATGTACATTCATGTTGAGTTCTGGTGTCCTCACTACCATCTGGAGCTTAGAGTGTACTCAGAGTTACATTTTTTCTATCCAACCCTGGGAATCGAACCCAGGGCCTTGTCCATACCTGGCAAGCACCCCATCACTAAGCTGTAGCCCCAGCCTAGAGTAGTATCTTTTCTAAGGAAATTTCAAGGTAAATATCATCAGCACAATGAGACCCCTTTTATACTAACCAAGAATATGGGAACATGAAAAAAGGCCAAGAATCTGGTCCAGGCAGCACAGCAGAAGTCGGGCTGCAGATGTGAGCTGAAAAAGGACCACCGCTACCCAAGCAGAACCCACCTCCAGGTGGGCCACAGAGGGCCCAAGACTGGCTTCCGGCTCAGCTGCTCCCTCCCTCTCCGCGCTCACTCAGCACACGGTTCCCTTTGACAGAACAGAGGAGGCAGGCATGGATTACTAGGGAGCAGGCTTTTCCAACTGTGATTTCATTCTGTTTTGAAGTTTCTCTCAAAATGGTTGATTTATGCCCTTCTCATGTATGCATCATGTAGGTGTGACTGCTCACTGTCGGCAGGTTCAGAAAGGCCCTCTACACCTTTGTCCCCCAGCCCACAGCCGCAAAAGGCAGCACCGCAACTAAGAACCAGAGAGCCACGCTGGGCTCCGGAACAGACCAAAGCACAGACTCCATATGGGGCCCCTTCGAAGCAAGCTGCTGCTTTGCAACAAGTTACAGGTTGGCGAAAAAAAAAAAAAAAAAGAAAAAGAGGAGGTCCTTACCCGTTTCCTTAATAGGTGACCGGCCTCTTTGCTTTTATTTAGCCATCTGTTCTAGTCTATGTCCCTTTAAACTTGTAAGATCCATCACCTTATTTAAGGTGTTGCCTTGACACATTGCAGTGTTGTGGACATAATGATTCCACAGAGGAGCAAATTAAAACGGTTTTTCATGATTAGAAGGTTAAGTGAGGGAAGGTTGTAGTAGTTAGTGGTGAGATAAGGGGTTCGGAGGAGGCAGAGCTCAGGGGACTTCCAGGTGATTAGAAAATTAGGCTGGCTAGACGGAGGAGCGTGGGTTTTAAAAATTAGAAGGGCCAAGCGAGAACAAAGACCTCCTTCGGTGTCTGTGACTCGGATTCTGGTCTGGCTGCCTGGACGGAGGCTGTGTGTCATCCCTGGTCTAGGAAAGATAGAGGGACTGGACCTTTGTTGAGTTCCTTTTCTTTCTCAGGAGATTCCATGAGGAAGAAAATGAAGCTGATTCCACAAACTGGTAACAAGAAACCCAACAGCAACCACAAATATTCAGCTGTTTTTGGAGCAGTGCCTGGCTTTGCTTCAGTTGGAAGAGGACTCGGCAGTCCGTGCAGCTTCACGAAGGAGGGAGTACTTCACTGGATCTGCACCCTGCATGGTGTGGCAGGGCTGTTCAGCATGGCTCCTTCTTCTTGCTCTTGACCTTTCTCCTGTCTCCAGGATGGCTCCACTAGGATGACCTGCCATTCTCTGAAAACCAGCAGCCTAGAAAGCCAAAGGCTTTACCGTCACATCACTGATAAATTCTTTTTTTTTCCCCCGGGGGGGGCAATTTGAGACAGGGTGTCACTATTTAGTTCAGCCTGGCCTTGAATTCACTATGTGTAACACAGGGTGGCCTCAAACCTGCGGCAATCTTCCTGCTTCAGCCTCCCAATACAGGATTATTGTAGTCACTTGGGCTGATGGTCTCAATTACCTCTGAATTTTGTTGTCTGCCGATTAGTTTCCATTGCTTGCCCAGTTCTATTTCTTTATCTAACTTGAGTCTCTCATGTCTTTTTTCACCTTTTTCTGCCCTAGTTTCTACCCTCATTACCTGTCCTAAGCGATTGGATTAGTCTCCTAATTTCACTACTTACCTTTATTTTCTCCCTGCTACAAGGCATCTTTAACTTTGATGCTTGATTGTCATTTATAACTGCCGCCTTTAGCAGAACAAAACAAACAAAAGGATTATTTTGACTTTCCATCATCTAGGAAACTCTGTACAGACTTCTTAGCTGGGTATGTGAGGCTTCATTTATGCTTCCAGTTTTTTCTCATTTGTCTCTTTATTCTACCTACAAAGTTAGTTTTGCTCGTACATTCCTACCATCTAAAATTCATGCATTTTACCAAGTTCAATCTCAAATATATCTCTACTTCCTTACACTCTAATCAGATGAGGTTGCTCCTGCTCTTACTTCACAGCAGCACATTTAAGGAAATGTTCTTATGCTGCTTGGCATCAGATTTTTCCTTCTCCTGCTTTGTAGCATTTTGGATCTTACTTTTGAACATCCTTTCATACAGGTAGAGTTTCTTGCTGTTAGAAGGTACTATTCACAAGAATAGAAGAGTGAGTGATGATGAGAATGTGTCTATAAGAATGTGAAAAATCCTTCATTTATTTATTTCACTCAAGTGTTTGTTGATTGCTTGGACTATGTAAGGTACTGTTAAGGTCCTTGGGATACTGAGGGTAATATAATCCAGTATATCCCAGTTCTTCAGGAATTCACAATTACACAGAGGAAAAGTCACATAAATAATTACATGGTGAAAAAATAATGCAATAGATGTGTCTTCAACCTATGTGACCTTCACGGGAGTGATAGGTCTTCTTACCTCCATTAAGGTGGAGAGGTTGGGAATGAAAGGACGGTGGTGGAGAGGAGATTGAGCAATATGGAAAGGCTTCCTGTGGTTGGGAATGTCTCACTTGGGGTTTTCCCAAGTAAGGGAAACTGAATAGGAGTGGCAAGGAAAACGGGGAAGTAAGGAAGGGTAGAGACAAAGTGGAAAAGTCCAACAATCCTTCTTTGCTTGCTCTCAGAGGCCCAGCACACAAAGGTGACCTGGTCACCGAATGATTATTTTCTGTCTCCAAGTGAAATATCCCAAATGACAAATCCTTTGCTCCTATGAAAGAAAAAGAGAGGAATAAAGGAAACTCCCTCTGTGACTGCTTTTAGTTGAAAGTCATTCTTTTTTATTTTTAATGTTTGTAGAGAAAATCTGTGATTGCGGTGAGCTTCATAGCTGCGTTCCTCTTCCTGCTGGTCGTGCGCCTTGTAAACGAAGTGAATTTCCCGTTGCTACTAAACTGCTTTGGACAACCTGGAACAAAGTGGATACCGTTCTCCTACACATACAGGCGGCCCCTTCGAACTCACTATGGATACATCAATGTGAGAACGGAAGAGGTAAGACCTCAGAGGGTTACCTAGGATTCAGAGGGTATCCATGGTAACTGCTTTAGGAACAAGATGGCTTCCAACTCATTGAATTGCTCCGTCTGTCTAGAGGGATTCTTTGGGTCTCTGACAGCATCTTCTGTTTTATCATCTTATAGAAACTTACTGACATGTGTCTAAAATCTGCTGCCCCTCCCACATCAAATCTTCCAATTCACTGGCTCCATACAGACGCGAGGAAGCAATTACCTGTTTTCCTGGTGATTTGTGCCAGAACATACATATCTTTCCATTTAGAAATTCTGATCAGCACTTACCAGCTGGGGAACTGGCTGGCTTTATTTCCTGTAGGTCACCTGGTTGGGGCCAGCTCTTTGTAGAACTTCAGAAAGGCATTTGTACTCTTTAAAACTCTGTAATCCTTAGACCCGGAGCTAGAAAAGGCCAAGCTGATTTTAAAATTCGCAGTGGCTGCAGAGATAATGGGATTTAAAGAGTTTCCAAATTTAAAGGGGTTAAAATCATTTAAATCCTATAATCACTGAACCTTTAAATCTTTGTAGCCAATTGGTAGCTCAGGAGAGGAGAGTGGTGCATTGACAACTGAAAAGTACACGCTGTGCTAGCACTTTTGCTAGCAAGCAATCGTCTCGTCAAGTACAGTAAAAAATAATGAACCTCACAATATGGGTGCAGTGTATAGAAGTGGGTAATAAAATTGTTTTGACCATCTGTTTCTGTGGTGGAGGATGAATGTGAGGTTTATATCCACAGACGCAAAAAGTTTAAGGGTGCTGGTGTGAAAGGTACATACCACCAGTGTGTGGCCACACAATTGGGAAGATTTCATTTAAAGGTCATTTTGTAAAGATGCTAGAGAGGAAGGCCTGGGGACATAGTTGGATGGTAGAACACTTGCCTAGCATGCTCAAAACCCTGAATTCCGTCCCCAGAACTGCAGAGAAAAGATACGGGGGAGGAGGGGGAGAATCCCCCACAAGAGTGCTGCTCTTGTCCTGAGACTTATTCTTACCATTGTGGGCAGTGTCATACCTGACTCTTTGTTTCTGGTTAATTTTATTATTTGAAAATTATTTCAATAGCTTCAGGACTTATAGACTTTTTACTAGACCTTTAGAGTTGGAGGGAGTAGCATTAATATATAAATTCCTAGGAGATTTGCTTGATGTTTACCCTTTAATTGAGTTTAAATTAGTTTTAAAACATCTATTGTTTGGGTTTGTCACATGTCCTAATAAATGTATTACATATATAAAGACGTGTCACTTAGCGAATAGTTTGCTTCACTCTCATCTTTTGTTACTTTTATTTCTGGCTGTCATTTAATATTCTATAGCTCTACAGTAGAGTGCAAATCATTTCATGAGTGCTTGCCACAGGCTGAAAATGAAACATGTGACTAAAGGTCCCACAAATTGTTCCCACCAAGGAAATCCTTCCAAATATCAAAGAATCCTTCATTTGTTTAAAGATCCCTGACCTGGATTTTTTAAAAATTTTATTGATACATTTTAGATGTACATAATGGTAACATTCATGATAGGGAATTTGTACCTCTGCATGATATATCTTGCTGCTTCTTTTTTTTTTCCCATTCCCCCCTCCTCCTTTCGACCCCTCTTCCCCTCCATGGTTACAAAAGCTATCATGTGACCTGAATTTTGGAGTGTTAAGGAAAAAAACTGGCCTAGGGATGCAGTGATTTAATTAGTCATACTAACCAGGCTACCTTTGAAGGTCTCTTGATACAGTTTTTGTTAATAATAATTACCAAAGAACAATGAACATTATTTTGCCCCTGCACGTGCTATTTTCTGGGAGAAAAAAAATGATTGCTGGAAAGATTTCAGGGTTTAGAGACACACAAGCATGGCTTGAGTTCCAGTTCTGATGCTTCATTATACTTTTAAAAACGTGGTATGTTTGCTTTGGGGCAAATTTTATAATCTCTTAGTCTCAGTTTCCTTACTTGCAAAGTACAGATAACAGCATCAACCCAGTAGGTATTAGGAAGCTTAAATAGGACAAAGTGAGTGAGGTGTATAGCTCTAAATTGATGTTCAATGAATGAATTTCTTTTGCTGCCCTAGTACTTATCAGTGTGACATGAAACATTCAGTATGATTAGTACCACAACACCAAAGACCAAGTAGTAGAATTTCTATTTAAATGTTAAGGATCCTGTACTCAGGGCACTAAACCTACAAAGGGCTTCCCAAACTCACTAGTAATCAGGATTTTATAAAATAAACCTCAAAGAGAAAAAAAATTTAAATGTACTAGGAGTTAGCTCTATACTGTATTCCAGAATGACAAAAATGAAGAAGTCTGGCAATACCAAGTGTTGGTGAGGATGTGGAGCAGTAGGAATTCTTATTCAATAGGGTAGGAGTATAAACTGAAACATATACTTTGAGAAAGCCAAAGTTCACGTTATTGAAGTTAAGTTCATTAAGTTACTGCAACTCAGCAGCATTTCCAGTTATGAACTCATGCATCAGGAGGCTTAGAAAGCATGTGTGGCACCATTGTTGATAAAAACCATAACTTCAAATATGCTCAAATTATGGTTTATATCTAAAATGTCCCACAAAATTCTCATGTGTGTGCAATACAATTGGATCATGGTAGAGCCTTACTCATTAGTGGACTCCCCCACTGATCATTTCATAACTGAATGTGCCATGAAGAGGCGGGGCCCAGGGGGGTGGTCACTGGATTCATGACCTGGAAGGATGTACTCCTGTCCCCGGTCCTTCTTTCTCTCTCTGCTTCCTGGCTGCCATGGGTTGAACAGCTTTCCTCCACACAGGCCCTTTCACTGTGCTCTTTCTGCCTTTGAGCCAGTCAACTATAGACTGAATCCTCTAAACACTGTAAGCCAGCAAAAACCACTCCTCTTTTAAATTGCATGGATGTCAGGTATTTTATCCCAGTGATGGAAAAATGACTAATACACTCAAATACCTATTAGTAGGAGAACAGATTGAAATTGTACTATCTATATACCTGGAATGCCAGGCAGTGGTGGCAACAACTACAGCAGTATGTGACAGACTGGAGGGTGAAATCATACACACAATATAATTCTACTTACAGCTCACAGGAACAGGAAAATCTAAAGGATGTTGCTTAGGAATATAGGAATATATAGATCTCTCTCTCTCTCTCTCTCTTTAAAAAGCCAAGAGACTGCACATCATAGAAGAGATAAAAGCCGAGAGAATCTTAGTAATGGGAGTAGCACTTATCTTTGAGAAGGGTGTGAACTTTGAGATTGGTGCGGGTTTCTGAAATGTCAGCAGTGTGCAGTGTCTTGATCCTCCCAAGCTTCCACAGGTCTTCACATTCTAATTATTTGTTAAGTATAAATGTATGTTTTCTGCACTTTTTCTGTGTCAGTATGACAATAAAAGAATAAAAACCCATTGAGTCCAGGGAGGATACTTGTTAGCCACTCACTGTGGACCAGTTATCACACAAAGCATCTCATCTAATTTAACAGCAAGAAGTAAATGAAAAGGAAAAAAGGATATTCAGCCATCCCAAACAAGCTAAAATACTGAAACAGGCAGTTGCATTCCACACAGAGTATAACGCACAAGGGGGAATTATTCCTCTGATTCTGGTCTATGCACGATAGAATGGGAGGCTCCTGTGTTATAACTTCAATACAGAGGACAAAATTTCACATGGAAGTTGAAAAACAACATATGAACACTCAAGAGAATGACAGATTTCCTCCTGAACCCAGCTCTTGGCTAAATTGGAAAGAAAGCAAAAGTGCGTGACTTCGTCCCTCCCTCCTCATCGTTTCATCTTTGCCTTTGACGGTCTCACCCTGCCTGCTTCCATGTCTGCGCTCCAGTCTCCAGCACATGGGTGTGCATTGGTGCTTTCCAAATAGCGGCCTCAGGTGCAGCACTTCCCAGAGATGGTTCATTAAATAACAGACTCAGGTCGGCAGAGCTTTCTAGAGCTCGAATGATGTAACAAAAATGGTAGGTGATGGATTGATTGTAATGGGGCCAAGAGCTTCAGTAGCGACCTTCTAGGCGTGCTTCTGTAGGAGTGAGATAGGGTAATCTCTTCCGCCCGTCATAAATGGCTATGGCCACCATGGTATGACATTTTATGCTTAGGTTAGATCAAGCACAGGCAGCCGTGTAGAAATGTGATTGCACAAAAAGGGTATGAGCTCATAGTAGCAAACTAAGGAAGGAAAAATTAGTAAGACTATTTTGCACATTCTTCTTGACACCTTAGCGGTAGCATTTCTTTTTCCCAAGTGTGGGGCAGGAGCTTTTCTGAACGGGCAGGGAGATGGGGGTGGTCTTATGACCGGCGATTAAACAAGGCAGATCGGAGAATATCTTTATGGCCAACTCTACACAGAAAGGTGAGGAAAGTTAGAGTGATATTTTTAGGGTTTTATGGCTGGGTTTAGGGAAGAGGGGTTCTGGTTTCCATGACATAGAGAAGAGGAATTCTAGTTTCTATCCCTTGCCTCAGGGAGAATAATGGGTGAGAGACAGAAGAGCAGGAAGTTGGAAAGGCCTTCACTGTGGGCTATCATCTTCTGAGCCCTGACTCTCACGCCACCGTTCAGTTTTTCCTGATCCAGAGAATTGTCTGTAGCCTGGCTGAACAGAGTTAGATGATCACACTGATCAATGCACTTCAAGACTACAATCCTTAAGTTTTTCTCAGAAATTTCTTTCTGCTACAATGTATGTTTAGTGGCTTTCTGGAAACCAGTAAACTTTCTAGGTTTTTTAAAACACGTACAGACATGCCCTCAATGATTTCCAGTACTGGGCCTTCTGCAAACGTGATCCTGGCTGATGGTGGTTTTATCGCCCAGGTCTTCAGGTAGAATAGACATTGCTGTGGCTGGACATTGACTTCTCTGAGCTGAAATGATTAGCGTTGACAATGTCTCTTCAGTCCTGCCTAAAGTAAGGCAGAGTGAGAAGCAGCAGAATTGGGTCAAAGATCGAGTGGATGTTACAGAGAGCAGACCTGCTTAGAACCAAAGTCAGATTCTTTGGTTGTCTTTTAAAAAGCAGTGAGTTCGGACTGGCCCAACTGGAAGTGTAGCGAGCGCTGCTCCCTGCAACACTCTGTCCTGGAAACGTCACGTGTAGTCGATCACTCCCGATTCAGGCTCCTTCTTATCATCAGTTTATCTGGTGTTTGAACAATCCATTCTTAAGGGACATACAGAAAGTAAAATGGCAAGAAAACAGAGAAAAGCTAAACGCAGTGCCTTCTTTATATTGCAAACTGCATATTTGAATTCAGATCCATAAAAAGGTCTATGTTATGAAAACTCTGAGGATTATTGTTTAAAAAAAATCAAAATACCCCTTCGCCTGTAATAGTGACAGTGTGAATGCAATGCAGTTGGTGGCTGCTTCCCATTCTTTACCCTGTTCCCCTTCCCTTTACGAACCAGTGCAGCCTAATGTTCTGATTCCGAGCAGAGGGAAGACTGGAAAAGCAAAAGTGAGGGCACCACACTGGCTGAGTGCTGAAACTCTGAAGGTCTCTGCTGGCTCTGTGGAGCCCAGAATTCATCATCAGTACCCATGTTTGAGCTGATAGCAATCACAAGGTATTGCCAAACTAAAACTTGAGCAATATTGATTTTGCAACAGATCCCGTACTCCCCGTGAGCCCCACTGCCTAATTTTTGACACACTAGCTGCTCAGATATGCCCTGCTGTATCACTTCTATATCAATAATGCAACCCCAGTTTTTAACGGAAATGAATTTTGAGAACCCACCTCTAGTAATATGGCAGAGTTACTGTATTATCAGTTCACTTTGGACATGGTAAAAACTACGTGTCACCTATGTGATTTTCCAAAACAAAATATGTCCTTGGTGCTATACTGTGAAACTTGTTTTCTCATTAACATAAATTTTAGTTATTCATTTTAAATTATTAATTGTAGCAGATAGGAACGTAGAAAGGATTACCTACCCCAGGACTGGGTTCAAAGTATTAGCGTTTCTCCCTACTGAGGAAAGAGAATGAACTTTAGGCCAGGTTCTATTTGTAGTTTCCTACCATGGACTCATCATGTCGTGTTTTTTGGTTATGTGACCTTGTGTGAAGACACTGGTCAGGGCAAGCAGCCTGGAACTCATTTGCATTTGCTATTGGAAAAGCGAATCAAGCGCTGATGGTCAGTAAGATGCCACAGCCAGATCTGCCTGGAGATCAGTGCAGTGACAGACGTCTCCCTCAGACCTGAGAAGAGAACCACACAGAGCTGGAGTTACAGAGAATTTCTGGTGCTTAGAGAAGAGTCTCTTTTTACATGACGCCCAAAGATGTACTCAAAGGAGAGCCGCAGATTTCCAGAACTCAGCAATCAGTTATAGGACTGCACTTTCAATTGCTTAATAGTTTAATGAGGCCGAAGCATGCTTCTTTGAAAAATGAGAATGTTATAAAGCCTCAAATAGACTAAATAAGAATCCTTAGAATCAGCTGCTGTGAGAGACAGGCCACACTAGCCTAATTAGAGATGTGTGTAACATATTGATATTGCAGTAGAATTTCCCATATTGTGGTCGTAGTAATAATTAAGGTATAGAGCTGACTGTCATGGCAATAAAAGCATATACATCACACATTCAAATAAATGTACACATGTAACTGAGGTGGACAATGAATGGGTTTTCTACACTGGGGAATATGGGCTTTGGATTTTACCTAAGTATATTGGAGCAATTATATATTACAAAAGTTTTAAATTGATCAGTTTAATTGTTAATTACAATCTGAATATTCCCACTTGTGTAATCGTAAAGCAAAGGAAATTTCAACTCCTAAATTTGCTTTAGAAAAAGGAACCACTGAATTGATACATAATAAGATTACTTATTTGACATATACCTATTGGATTCGCCATTTTAAAGATAATTTACTGCTTTGCCAAGAACATGAGGGTGTATATTTGTTGGTTAGAAATGAGATGTTTCTGTTTCTCAGTCTGGTTGTGAAATAGTAACTCTCAGTCACTGGCCACGTCTCAAGATAGTGGATGAACAAGTGCCAGATGAGAGGGACAGACCTCCCTGTGGGTTGGAATAATTCCAGGATGCTTTCTTGGGAGAGATGAGATTCGTCCTTAGAAGCATTTGCATAGGACAGAGAGAAAATGTAGAGACAGAGAAAAGAGCAAAGATAAAAGTTCAGAATCTGCACTGTGCATGTTCCTTCAGTTCCTACCACTCCCAGCGAGTAGGCCAAGGGCACAAAAGTCACAGTAAATTCCTAAAGTCTGCGCTCGTAATCAGATTGCCTCATACTGCATAGATCCATTTCTTACCTTTCTCTGCATTCACCACCTTCAGTTTGAATCTTGTGGCTTTTTGTCAGTATGGCTGGCTGCCCAGGCTCAGGGTGTCCTTACCCTGGCCGGGCTGTCTGCGAAGCACACAGGGGTCATTTTAATAATACTCCTCTCGGTGCACCCCTGACGTGGATACACCACCCTGTGTGCAAGGGTCCCTGAGGCACCGCTCAGGCCTGCATGGTGCTCTGATTTTCCAGGGAAGGAAATCAGACACACGTGGGGAATGAATAAGCCAGTCCGGCTAGAATTAAACTTACTCTGGGGTGTAAAGGAAGACAGAAAATGCGCTCTTTGGGCAACTGTGATCTAGGATGTGAATGATATCTGTGAAAAGACCACACTCATACCTTCAGGACAATCACGGATGCATACGCAATTTATACACGTGTCCATATTCATGAGCCAGTATATATAAATATACAGAAAATATATGCATGGAGGCGTACATGTAACATTTACATATGTTCACAGAATAATTTCTACATTCTTAATTACACATCCACTTAGAATATATACATACCACACATGAAGTAATACATTTGTTAACCTATATAGTTGCCGGGTACATATATATGGTGCCTCTTCTGCTTGTTCTCTCTACTTCCTGTTTCTCAGAGACCTGAGACCCTCCCTTCTGGCCACACGGATGAGGAGAAAGTCAGGTTAATGATTTGCAAACAAAACGAATGGTCAGGAAACGGACACGTGGCCCAAGATGAACCATTATGTTTTTCTTGATAACATAGGTAGGAAGGACCCACCGTCAGTGACCGTCATCCCTGGTGAGCGTGAGACTGGGGCACTGACAGAAGCAGAAAGCAGCTGCAGAGCTAACCTGAGGTCCCTGATGACATTTCAGCCATTTTTGCGGCCAGCCTCCCTCCTCTGTGGTGTGTATAGAAACCAATAATTCCCCCCTTTGCACCTCTCTCGGTTTGGACTGTGTTTTTGTCATCTGCAACCAAGAGTCCCAGCTGAAACACTGATGTCATTGCACAACAAGCACAAGCAGGGCGCACCCTGCTACTCAGCTTTAGGGGAGCTGCCACCTGGAGGAGGAGGGTGCTATCTTTCCCGATCTGTACTCTCCAGCCTGCTGGGAGGACAAGCAGGAGAAGTCGCATCTATCAGTCATCTCACATGTCCACGAGGGTGAATGCTGTTCATCTTCCTGCTTACAAGCACAGTGCTTGATAAACTAGCTTATCCTTTCAAGAGAGGAAAATTGAGGTCACAATTTCCCAAGGTCATAAAGCGGGAAAATGGCTAGGTGCAACTGATTACTTACCGAATTCGTAGCTGCACGCACCTGATAAATCATATAGTTTTAATATAACTACCAGATGAAATTTTCCCTATTGCTACAAGACATTAGCAGTCAAAAGAGATTGATTTTCGCTTTTAATACCACATCTCTTATTAATGAATGATTCATTATTATCGTAGTTTTAAATGTAGTAATGGATACTCTCAGAAGATATAAGGGAATTTTATTCATCACAGAACCTTATGATAAAAAATGCCCATTTGCTAGCTGTCATGTTAACACACCGGAAAGCAGCCTATTAGAAATTCAAATATTGAATTATCTCATTTGTGAGAAGCAAGGGAAAGCAAAACAGTGCACCTATCACAAATACCTTGATTGGAGAGTTGAAAAGATGATAGAACTAGGGCTCGAGAGTAAATTTTTGTTAAGCTTCTCTCAAGCTTAAAGCCTGGCAAAGTGACTAGTACTCATCATTCATCAAATAGCAGTTAGTATTAACTGTGAGTATTAGTCACTCACCAGATATTTATTAAATACATACTCTGATCCAGAGCAATGAGTATTACTTTAAAGAAGCATTAAAATTAGGGTTCATCAAGGAAGAGAACAACATGGCCTGTGTGACAAGTATCCTGGAATGCTCTCTCCTAGTGGACACTGATGTTCTAGCATGTAACTCTGAAGGTTGAGTCACTGTTAAGTTTTAGATCCAAAATGGCTCCCCAAGCCTCAGGTGTCAGATTATTGACTTGAAAGGAAAATGAAATGAAGAGTCTGGTTTGGCAATATACAGTCTAAGATAACCTGGCAATCATCCTATAACACCAGAACATGCTGGATAAAATAGGGTGCATGGTTTAACTCCCGGCTGGTCTTGCCAGAAAGCAGGAAAATCTTCATGTACCAGAAGGTGAGAAGGAATGGAAAGAGAGGTAGGCATGATCGTAGATGATGTGACTTCTTGGGGTTTTTGAGTGCCAATAATGAAAAGTACAGGCGAAAGGGGGAGACCTAGGCCCAGGAAAGACAAAAATGAGACCCTCGTCTCAACTATATTAACCCAAAGCTGGACTTTAAGAAGCTACAAGAGGTAAACCTGTGTGTGTGTGTGTGTGTGTGTGTGTGTGTGTGTGTGTGTGTGTGTGGAAAGGGACACAGAGGACAAACCAGAAGACTGTTTATATATTTACATATTTGGTCTTCAGATTACAAAAAAATTATCCCTCAAAATTCAGAATATTAGACCTGCACACTAGTGATCTTGCAGTGTGAATTTTATCACTTGCATTTTCAAGGGATTTGTCAAAGTGAGAAATCAATCAAAAAGTGGTCACCATTCAGTGATAAACTGAGGCCAAACAGTGATTAAGCTGAATGCCAGTCACTGTATTAAAGCCAGTTTCTCTTTTAGCTCTCACAAAGGACGTACTACTAGTTTACAGGGATAACCCATTTCCCAAGGGGGCAAGTAGTAATTCTATGCCAGCAACTTTGGTTGTCCTGAAGAGACTGATATTCTTTTGATCCGCTTTAAGTGGTTCCCTTCCTTTAAATGATTTCTTGGAAGCTTCATAAATTTATGAAGTCACTGAGTTTATGAGGTCACATCTGCCAAGTCTGCTACATTTCAGGCACTGTCTTGGAATGACAAAGAATAAAATGCTTAGTCCAAAATTATGTAACAACTATTTTTCAGTTGGTACTTGGTAATATGTTATAGAGTAATGCACGTAGGGAATTATTTCAACTTTAAATGTAGTCAGAGAATGATTTGAAGATAGAATTGCAGAATATTTACTGCGGTGGTCCATATGTGTGTTGTGAATTTTAGGTGCTCTTCAGCATGCTTTCCATTTTCTTTACATAATGAACATGTATGGCATTTATTACTAGAAAAATATTTTTATAGCAAGGTCCGTCTGTGGAACACTTTGAAGCTGTTTCTCTCATAAAAAAAGAACACAAACTGTTAGGTAAATATGTTTAGAATACCTTTAAAAGTGAAGATTCTCCCATTTCTTAAATGTAGATTCCTCATAGTGACTCTTTTCTGAAGAGTTCAATATGAAATGGGAAAAATAATACATTTATAGTGAAAACCTGGCAAACCCCACCTTGGTTAGGTGATCAAGGTTAACTTCACTGGTGATGAAAAAACCGGTAGAAAGTCCCATTGACATGATGTGACCTTCATCCTCAAATCCCACAAGACATGCCTAAACATGAGAAAGACATCAGACAACCCCAAATGAAGGACATCCTCCAGACCGCCTGACCAGGACTCCTGAAAACTGGTGGGGTCCCCAAAAATTTAGGAAAGTCTGAGAAATTGCCACAGCCAAGAGGATCTTGTGGAAACATGACTACTAAAAGAAAAAGGATGTTTGGGCAAAACTCATGAAATCTGAATGAAATAAGGACTTCAGTTATTAATAATTTATCAGTACTCATTTATTAACTGTAACAAATGTATCACACTAATACAAAATGTTGATAATAGGGGAAACTGAATGTATTTTCTGTACTATCTCTATACTATCTTTTCAATTTTTCTGTTAACCTAAGACTGCTCTAAAACAAAGTTTATTTTTATACAAATGACTCTAGTTTATCCTTTTTTATGGCGGTGTAGTACTCCATTGTGTAGAAAAAACACATCTTTTTTAGCCATTCATCAGTTGTTGGGCATTTGGGTTGTTTCCAAGACTTAGCTATTACAAATTGTGCTGCTATGAACATGGTTGTGCATATATCACTGTGATATGATGATTTTAATTCTTCTGGGAAGATACCCAGCAGAGGAATAGTTGGGTCAAATGGAACCTCTAGTTGTAGTTTTCTGAGGAATCTCCACACTGATTTCCACAGTGGTTGGACCAGTCTACATGTTCCTGGAGAACATAGTATTAAGTGAAATAAATCAGACACTTATTAGTACACATTGAATTGTTTCTCTGATATGAGAAACCATAAGTGTAAATAAGGACAAAGGGGTAGAGTAGATATTTTGTTTAAAAAAGAAAAAAGAGAGATAGTATTCAAAAGAGAGAACTAGATAGGGAAAAGGGGGATAAAGAAGAAGGTTAAAAGAAAAGTAAGATGAAAGGGGAAAAAATGGTAAAGTGTAGTTACACTTGTTGCAAATAGGGAGGGGTGGGTGAATGGAAGGGAGGGGAGGGGAAGGGGGGAAGAGGGGAGAAAACCAAGATGTATCATGTACAGGTACAAAGTAACCATGTTGATTATGATCATTATGTATACAATGTACCAATACATGCTCTTGGTAAAAATAATTTAAAAAATTTAAAAAAACAAAACAAAACAAAAAAACCCAAAGTTTATTTTTAAAATTGACTTCAGGTTTTCAGCCTGTGTATCTGGAAGGATAGAATTGCTATTGATTGACATGGGGTAGAGTGCAGAAAGAGTTGATGGAAATAATTTGAAATATTAGTCCAGTTCCCTAGGGAATGGATATGTAAACTAGATACATTTTGAATATGTATCAGTGTTTTAATTTTCTATAGAGAATACAATAAATACTTTGGGGAAAAGTGTTAATATTCTAGAAAAAACTCCTGCCCTGCTAATGAAGGGCATAATCTTCAAAGAGCCCCAGAACACCTGTGGAAGTCAGGGTGAGCTTTTTAGTCTTTCTTGTTTAAACTGATACACTATAATGGTTTCTTCTATTATAATGTAATCCACTTTTTGGTAATGTAAATCACTTGTGAAATTACTAGGAAGGGAAGGTGCAAAGTACATGATTTTTTGGTGGCTCAGCGTGGTATTATATTTTAGCAATAACTGCTTCTTTCCAGTAAGATTCAGTGCTATTGCTTTGATTGAGGACACTTAGCTGTCATTTAGGTATCTCATCTCCACAATTCACAGGATGATATTTTCAGGATGTAGTAACAATGATAAAATAATAACAGTAATAATGATGATGATGATTAGCCAGTATACATGGTGCTCATTTAAACTCCATAAAAACCACAGGAAGTAGGTATTATTACCGTTCCATTTTGCAGACAAGGAAACGGGCCCAAAGTTACACAACCTCTAATGGAGGAGCCGAGATTTGAACCATGGCTCCATAGTCTGTGCTTGTAACCACCACACACACTGGCTCTTGTTATAACAGCTATGACTCATGTGTATGCAATCGCATTTCTGCCAGGGGAGGACTTGTTAAACTTGGGACTAAACAGAGGGACTGTACATAGTTCATTTGGAACTACTTTTCTATCCCTAAAGTGTCTCTTGCACATTTCTTATGTATGTGCTACTGCTAACTGAAATGTTTTGGTACACTTTCAGCATGGTCTACAGAGGTAATTTCGCCCCTAGTTTTAACATGTGAAATTTTGTATTTTTCTGTTCTAGTTGCTTCTCTCAAAACCCTTGAGGTGATAGTTTTATTTAAATAGCCTACTGTGCATTTGTTTTTTAGTTACTCATGCTCTATATGAAAACATGTTTACAGAGTTTAATTGTGTATACACAGGTTTGTTTCTATTCTTCATATCATAAGCTATCACTACATTATTTTGTATTCCCATCATTCTCTTTGTATGGGAAATCCCACTTTAATATATGTAAATATATCGTTTTTTCTCATTATCTCTTTTTTGTGCTCTTTATCCTGTTTCATTGTTTATTGCTGTAGATACTACTTTTTTAATAATTGTTGCTTATGGTTTAGATCAACTTTTGGGTTGATGGGTTTAGATCAGCTTTTACTTTGCTCATGTTTTTTCTGAAGTCTTAAATATATCCAGTTCTCCATGAATTTTAGTATCAATTTGTTTGATAAAGTTGAAAATATTGGGACTGGGATAAAATTTAATGGTAGATTGCTTGCCTAACATATGCAAGCTCCTGAGTTGCATCCTCAGCACTATGAAAGAGAAATAATCATAGTACAAAATAAACTAAGTAAAATGGAAAATCTGGGTTGTATCAGACATCAATTTGCATAACAGTAGTGTATGACAAATTACCCCAAAATCGGGTGGCTGGAGCATTCTAGAAGCATTTATTCTTGATCTTGTTTTATGGGTCAGCTGGAAGAGAGCCAACCCAGGCCATGATCAACTGGCTTGGTTCCAAAGCTGCGAGTTGGGTCCAGGTCTGCTTCCTGTGTGGCTCCTTGCTGACCGCCACCGGGACATTTGGGTGTATACTTCTGATGTGAAGACAAAGGCACAAGAAACTAAGGCCAACTTTGAAAGCACATGGCAAGTGTCTGCTGACTCACAGCTGCTAACTCTTCATTCTTGCCACTAACCAAAGTCAAATATGAAAAGGCCAGGAAGTTCATGCCACCCACCACTGATGCCAGGGCAAGATAGATGACTAAGTTCAGCATCCATGCAGTGGGCAGTGTACCACTTCTACAGAGCTGAGTGTGGAAAGAGTGAATATTTGCCAAAAATTAGTTTTATCTACAATACTGATAAAATGTTTCATGTAATTGTATTATGTTATTTTTTGAAAATAGTCTTTCTATAGGAATATCTTATCTATAAAGGTAATTGTTAAGTAATTTGCTGAAAAAGAGCATTAATATAAATTTCAAGCACAGTTCTTTGGCTTCTAGTAAAAACTCAATAAATGTTCACTGAACTGTTGTCCAAGGATATTCTGCATTTGAGTAAAAGCTCTTAAATGCTGTATTTATAACTATTTTCTATGCAGAAATGTTATTAATTTTATATATGTTTCTTGCACTTGCCACTTTATGGAACCCCTAAGTTTCCTATTAAGTTTTACAAGTTCCCTTTGAATTGTTTAGGCATGAAATACCAATTTGTAAATGATTGTTTTCTTATTTATTTGTAATGTTCACTACATTGACTACAACTTACCAAACAATAGTAAGTGATAGAACAAGATTTTTTAAGAAAGTGCTTCTAATGTTATATCACTCAATATAATTGACGATGAATGGCTTTGTATCTTTAGCATATTAAAAATCCAGATGTTTTAAAACTTATTTTTCTTAGAATCATACCTAAATGTGTTTAATTTTATCAAATGACTTCATGACATCCATTGAAATGACTTTGATTTTTCTTTTAAAACTTTTCAAAGTGGCAATTCCTTATTTTAAATTGCTTTTGCCATTTGTTTTTACTCTTCCTAGTGTATATATTAGGGTGCTTCAGAGAAAGAACAAATTTGTGTGTGTATTATATCACACAGATACAACATAGCAGGGGGAAGACAGAGAATGAGAGAGAGAGGAGAGAAAACAGAAAGGAGAAAAGAGGAAGAAATTGACTTATAGGATTGATTTATGAGAACTAGTAAGTCAGTATGTGACTGGGTAGACCAGCAGGCTGGAGACTCAAGAACATAGCATGTATTTGAGTCTAAATGCAGTCTGGCAGAATTCCTTCTTGCTAAAGGAGATCAGTCTTTGTTCTTCTAAGCCTCCTATTAATTGGATGAGGACAACTCACATTATGGAGGGCAGTCTGATTTACTCAAGGTTTACCTATGTATTTATTTATTTATTTTGGTTTTGTAGATAGAGTCTCACTTTGTACTTCAGGTTGGCTTTGAACTCACTACGTAGCCCAGGCTGGCCTAGAATTCAGGTGTTCCTCCTGCCTCATCTTCCTAAGTGCTGGGATTACAGGCATGTGCCACCAGGCCCAGCAAGTTTACCAATTTAAATGTTAATTTCATCCAAAAAATCTTCACAGAATATCCACACTAATATTGGACCAAACAACTGCGCACTGTGGTGCAATGAAATTGACATATAGAATTAACTATTACAATGTATAATTATTTTATTGGGTCTTTGAATTTGAAATGTTTTCACCAAATACTCTTTGGTTGATGTAAAATTATGTGTATAACGTACTTTGATCGTTACCCTCATACTCCACCCTCTCTCTGGCTTACATTTGGGGGTGTATTTTGAATGTGTGTAATACATAAAATTATTATTCCATGTTGTAGAGGCAGCAGTTGAGGCTAGGTTAAGTTACAGCACTCACTCGAAGTCGTACATGTTCCAAATGGCAGGACTGAGTTTTGATCCCTGACCCCAGATCCCAGGCTTTAGTCACATGATCAAGCGCCAAGAGAGAGCATTCGATGTATATGGATGCGTTGTTTTCCCGCTAGCCCTCCTGCGTCTGCTCAGCGCTCAACCTCCTGTGATTCTCATATATGATTTAATATTGATTGCTTTCGCTGAATTGGGAAATTTCATGGATGACAAGCATGAGCGTGGAGATTTTTACTTTCTGATGTGGGTTTCTTTCAAGTCGATTATCTTATTGCAGTCCACAGCTGGACAGAGTGCAGAAGCCCAGCTCACCTGTCTCTTTACTGTATTGTACCGATGGGGGTAATGACCACAACACCACCACTCTTGCCGCCTTGCTGATGAATTGGCCTCATACTTCTCCCCCTACATTTTTCCAAAGAAATGGTTATTTCGAGTTACTTCAACTCTGTTTCAAAAGCAGTGTGGTTGATAGCAGTTTCATTCCTGGCTACACTGTCTTTTAACTCTGTCTTCTTGAAATAATATGAGCTTTCAGACAGGATGTATTCAGGACAGCATTTCAGAGTGAAATTTTTGGCTTTCCTAAATTAAAAAAAAAAAAAAACTAGTAGGATATGGTAATATATGCTCTTGATTTTAAATTAGGTGGAAATGGGCATCGTTTGTCAGAAATCCACTGAGGACCAACATGAGGCACAGTTTTAGGTGCTGAGCTATGCGCCAAGCAGACGCTGTACTTCCTTCTGGAATATCTCCTTCAAAGATGCAGCTTTGACGTTGGTATCCGTGGGAGCTATGTGAATATGAACTGACTCCAATTGCCCTCATCATCTCCAGAGTGTATTTATTTATTTTTAGTGCTCAGACCTGTGGTCAGTCTGCTTCTCTGCTTCTCTAAACCAGCCTGATAATTATAAGTCTCCTTTGCATTGAGTAACCTCAGCCCGTTGTTATTATCCTCACTTAGAGGTTGGAAATGGAGTCACCTGACACGAGGGCATTCATCTCTCCAGTGAGCGGTGCGCCTGCGTCAAAACTTCTTATGCTGAGAAAAACACAGGCATCATGGCAACAGAATAATATTCACTGTCTGAGGCACCTTGACATTTTCCTACCACTAGGAAGCTTTCTTTCTTTTTTTTTTGCTTTTAACACAGAAAAATGCATCGTAAATTCTGTAGGCTACATAATCATGCCCATGAGCCTCCTCTTTTCAATGCATCCTGCCCCCATAACTATTTTTCTCTGTAAGTGATGTTAACTATGCAGAAAGCCAATTAGGAGATTTCACTTAGAATTCCTTTTCTCAATGGTTTCTCAAAGTATATGTGGCATGACTGCTAGACAAAGATATTAGAAAAATAATAATGTATTCTATACTGGCCCTTCGATTTCTCACCTTCATTTCTTAGTTCAAACTAGTAGTTATCAATATACCCCCTTTATGTGTAGAAAATGTCCTCATTCCTCAAAGCCCAGTTCAAAGGCCTTTTTTCCCCTGGCGGTTTGCTGGATTTTCCTTCTTAGTGGTCGTTACTCTTTCCAGTGAACTGTTTTAGCACTTTCTATAACTAATAGCTATACACATTTGTATAGTTCTTTGCGTTTTTCAACGTCATGATCCTGTTTAATAAATAATCTTGGGTTTTTTGTTTGATGGGGGGGTTTGTTTGCTTTTTTGTTTGTATTTTTGAGATAGGTTTTTGCTATGTAATTCAGGCTGGCCTTGAACTCACTATGTAGCCCAGACTGCCCTCGAACTCGCGGCAATCCTCCTGCCTCAGCCTCCTGAGTGCTGGAATTACAGACATGTGCCATTCCGCCTGGCAATAAATAATATTGTGGCCTTGATTCTCTCCTCCACTTTCAGTTGAGAACATGAAATAAATGCAACCCAGAGAGATAATTTGTTAAACGTGACGTAACTGTCTTCTGTCTTCTGACATCAGATCTGTTCTTTTACCAACAGGTATATCCTGTTGGTTTCAAATTTTTGCCATGTTAGCTACCCTTACTGAACACATCTCTATGCCAGACATTCTTCTCAGTGGTTTATGTGGAGTAGAGGAAGTGCTAACATCTTGACAAGTCTTGACACAGTCTTCAGGCAAGCCCTAGGCAGTAGGAACCATTACTGGTCACTGCCTTCCTGTGAGTAATCCACAAGACAAATAAATAACTTATTCAAGGTCAGATAATTGCAGGAAGCTGCTAGGGGTGTCACAGTATTTCCATGTGACATAACTGGTGTCTAGTCAGTGAAAATGCTGCACTTCTCACAATTGCCGGAGGTCACCCTTCAGCCACCATCGCTGCAGGAAGACTCCCTCCATCTTCTCCTGCCTTTGAGAACTTGCAGGATTTTATTCCATTGGCAGAACCTAAATGGCACTCAAGATCCTAGTGGCTAGAAAGTCTGAGAAATGTGATTGTTAGATTTCCAGTTCCTGGTACAAAGGATGAGAGAGGGGCATAGAAGCAGGTGAAAATGGATGCTGAGTGCCAGTAGGCGATATCTAGCACAGGTGTAGTAATGCCGAAGACCATTCGATGTTTTCATACAGATGTGTAGAGGTTTCACCTGGGCACTGGGAGAACCGAACAGCCATGTGGTTTGTTGTCTTAAAGAAAGATTATTTGTTAATGAGTAGTAGAAAGAAGGACTGAGAAAAAAGTGGATATTTTCTATGGTGTGTAAGGAGACGCTCATGGTATGGAAAATCAATGGGAAATTAATCAGGCAAATGAATGCCCAGAGAGCTATATCCACATGCAGTCACATAGTGGATGTGCAACCATCCCAATGTTTCCTTAATTCTTCAATTCTCTCAGAAATGATTGAATACAACCTTTGTACCCCTCCCTTCCTGTTCACATTGCTACTTCATTAGCTTTACTTCTTACCCATAGCCACTATTTCCTAAGTGCTCGGCAACTGATCTATTTAATTACTGGATAGACTGCCGTCAATTCCTCATCTGACCAATCGCCCATTTCACTCATTTCTTTGCTTTGTGGGCTGTCAGTTTGGTAACAGTCGGGGGATGAAAATCTCCATCTCTATGTTTTACTCACCACCTTCAACTGTTTAGGGCAGAGCTTTCTCTGACGAGCTTGTGTCTCAAGTGGGCCTTTGTTCGAAAAAGACTCTTTCTATGGGGAATAAATTTAAACATAAACATAGACATTTATTTACCAAAAGGAGTGGTAATTAAGTCTTGCTAGCTAATAATCGCTCACCTGACAATGTATTGTGTCTTTTCTGATTATTCTCTGCTTTTATGAAGAGACCTGCCTAGGACAGCTCATGGATTTTTCTCCCTTAAATGTGCTCTCATGAATCTTTCTGGAAGACTGATTGGAACAAAAGGGGTTTCCGTTCATGGCATCCTGTTAATCAGCGAGGATTTGTTAAAGTCATCAGGGTTATAAATTTCACTCTGCTCCCATTTCCCCTACCTAGAGTTGGTCTTCTGGCAGTGTACCAGTGTGGGCAGAATATCCTCCCCCCACTCGGTGTTTTTAGTGGCGCTTACCCAGATTAATGACAATGGGCTCCCCAAAGGGAACCAGGCACTTGCTTCAGGGTCTTGTGGGAGCTGAACCTGCCAGAGTACTCTTTTGGGGATTTCATCGTGAGTCCACCAACACCTGGGGTCTGCAGCCATTGACTCCTCTCCACCAAACCTGTGAGACGTGTTGCACTTTCTTTATCCAGTCTTCCCCCCTCCCATCATCTTCTAATTCAGAAAAGGGACATGAAAACATTTAGAAAAGTTGTGGCTTGGCAGATTGTGAGATTGATTTTCCCATGTTCATCCAATAGTGTTGAGATTGAGATAAGGTACTTAATTCCCCTGAGCTCTAAGTTGCCTTCTATAGAACAAAGTCGATACCACTTCCTTGGAACAAAATAAGGACATGATGAGTCAGGTTTTCACCCTTCAAAGGCTGTCCCAAGCGGTCCAGGGCTCATGGCATCCCTGAGGTCGTGGATACTCTGACCACAAGGTTAAGGCCTGTATTGTGAGTGAGTCCACATGCAGGCCTTGAGACCATCCAGTCTGCAGACTTCTCTCTGGGTTCATCTGTCGTAGCGCCTTCTCCCTGTGGCACTCAATGGTCTGGCCATTCTGAATCACTTTGACTGTAAAATACACAGAACACAATAGATCTTTCTAAATCATCCCATGCCTCTTCTATTCTTCATCTACCCCGTGAACTCTCCATCCTCCAGGCCCTTTCTAATTGCCTCCTTCTTGGGGTGCTATATTCCCAGCTCAGCCCTCATTTCCCACACAGCAACTAGAATAATTTGCTGCCATTACTTGAGTGAAGGGCTGTCCTCTTTGTCTAACCATAAGCTCCTGAAAGGTCAGATCCTTTTTGTAACCTTCCATTTCCTTCCTGCCTGTGGTTCTTCTTGGGAAGAAGCCCATCCCCAAACACACTGGCACATGTGCACTTCATTACAGTATTTCTTTCAATGCTAAGAGAAACTGAGATCAATTTTGTCCAGAAATATGGCTGTCCTCTGCTGTGATGTGTTCAATGGACAAGAATGCTCAGCAAGATTTGAATTTCATTAAAATCACAAGTAGGACCTATGATTAGAAGGAACAAAGGCAAATTTGAGCTCAATATAGTAATAACTTTGTGGGCATTAAAACTGTTTAAAGTTGAAATATGCTACCTTGTCAAATGGTCTTATTGACTGGAAGAATTTGTACCAAGACTCCCAGGGATACTATCGTGACTATTCTTACATTGATGTGAAGTATATGCTTGCCAAGATTCTTTCTAATCTTAAGATCCTATTTTTAATATCTGGAATTCAGTCCAAATATCACTGATATTTTAAATAGCTGTTACACTTGTGATACCTATCAGTTTATCTGATCATTATTTGGAATATTTTAAATTAACCAATATCAATGCAAAACTTATCTTTCACCTCACTCCCCAATGAATCTATCTGTACTTGTTTATCCATGTTTTCTTTCTTTTCTCTCTGTCAGAAGATTTTTAGACTTTTGAAGTATCTTTCAATTTAAGTCAACTTATACTTGAATGGTGGGTTGGATCCAAAAGGAGATATACTGAAGCTATGTTAATGATTATGGTAGCTGAAATTCATTACATGCTTACTGGCATTTTAAATTTACAAACTCTTTATTTCTGTCAACAGTGTTATGTGGTATGTAGTATTTTCCCATTTGCTAGATTATAATACTGAGGTACAGAGAGACCAATTGATTCTCCCAAGATCATATCACCACAAGAGGGAAGAGCACAAGAAATATGATCCAAAATTGGAACTTGTAACCATTAAGCATTTCTGCCTCTTAGTGAATTAATTTAATACCATGGTATTCTGGTCATTTCCATCAAATGTGTTTCCAACTATGTATTGTTGTCCATGCCTATAAACCCAGCTATTTGGGAGGCCAAAGCAGAAGGACTGAAAGAGTCTGGGCAATTGAGTGAGACCCTGTCTCAAAAAAAATGGGGGGGGGGCAGGATAGTTTGCTTAATGTTAGAGTTCTTGCTTAGCATGGGTTCAATCCCAAGTACCACCAGAAAAAACAAAACCAAAGAAGATTTCACTTGGTGGAATTACATGTGTTTATCGTACATAGAACGAAGTATACTTGTATTTACTTATTCTAAAAATTTCTTCCTTCAAGTTTCTGTGCATTGTTATAACTTCATGGTATTCTGCTATTAGCCAACCAAATCCATCTTTATTCATCTATACCATTTATGATGTTCTAAATTTGCTTTATTTTGAATAAATAGAAATACAATTCTTACTTCAAGGATTATATTAATTATCTTTCCCTGAGACTTGCCCATTTATATTTCACTTTTGTGGAAATTGTAACACTATGGAATAACTACTTGCTTCTTTGTTTGGATATAGTCAGGTTTCCGTGCTGTTGTTTGTGTACTACATACAGAATACAGTCAAGGAGAGAATTGAAGATGTATATATCCAATGAAATGTTCACAGTGATACTGGACAAATGAAGCAAAATGACCAGTCACAGAAGAGAGATTCACTAACATGCATTTTTCCACTGATATTTGTTTTAGAACTGGTCATCATATGATAATCTCACAACTGGTGAGTAGTAAGTTACAATAGTTCTTTCCAATCTTGACTGAATAAACTCCTTTTATAAGCATGCTTGTGTGCCAGGAAATATGTAATTTAAAATGACTTATTAAATTTTAACATGCCTCAATCAAATTCACCTGTAGGATTACATAAAACACCCACTATTGGACTACAACAAGAGAGTTTGAGATTCAGCAGATTTGATTCAAGAGTTTGCATTTTTAAATGTCCCTACATAAATGTCAATGCCCCTGGTCTGAGACCATGCTTTGCGAACTACAGATTTAGAGATCCCAGGAATCAGTAGATTTACAAAGCTTCTTAGGTGATTCTGAGTTATCCCTGGGAGTTACATACATTCATGATTTTACTCCAGTTCTTTCAAGGTGCTTAAGTTGATCCCATCCGGTGCTCTATTTTTTATCAGTTTGGTCCAAAACACTGCATTTTTTTTTCACTACTCGATAAAATGCCTGCATATATTTTCTTTAAAAGATCATTTGGGAGTAGAGCTCTGCCTGAAACCCACCTCAACAAAGAACAAAGCAAGTGATTAGTTGAGGCTTTCAGTACATACTTTTCCAGTTATACTTTCCAGTTGCCAAACGTTGCTGGGCACATAGTAGATACTCGAGTAATGTTTGTTAAATGATTTTGCCTTCCAATAAAAAAGATTCTGCTAGGCTAGGTAGACTGACCACATATCTCTAACCATGCTAGAATATGAGTGACTTATTCCTGATAAAAATTATTAATTTTATTGATCCAAAAGAGCTATGTGAATTTTTTGTTCTCTTCTTGCTTGCTGTTTTCAGTTTTTTCCAATTTGGGCTTGCCAGCAGTGCCATAGTTGAACGGGCTACATGGATTTTAATAAGGACTCATATTTCTGGGAAGGATAATAAGCAAGTCTGGAGGGCAGGGTCATATTCTCAAAGCCTTTCTGACAAGAGGCAAAGATTAAAATGCGCAAGCAGGCTGAGAAGGCCGGAGGAAGCTGCAATTTCTCACTATGGATTTCCTTAGAGTGCCATTAGCTTACCAAGAGGAACATGGAGTAGATTGAATTTACATGAGGGAAGCAAGGCAGAGCTCAGTGATCCTGAAGTTTCTGGCATCCTTTCAATTATTCGTTGGAACAACAGAGTTTTGATCCAAAACTTATTTCTTAGTATTTGATAGAAATGCAAGGCATAGAATATTTTCTCTAATGATTGTCATGAAATGCCCTTGAATTTACTGCATGAGTGAATCCCAAGACAGTAGAGCAGAGGTCTCCAGGGGAGAGCAGTTGTGTATCTCTGTGGTATAAACAAATCTTTTAGTTCTCTATTTTGATTCCTTATAATTGATAGAATCTTTGCATATTGGGGAGTTTGCAACACAATCATGTTCTTCTATGACTTTTATTAGAAATTCATGAGAAATTGGGAAATTACCTGCATTATATTAGGCGAGGAAACTAAGTCTCTAGAAGTTTGAATGATTTAGTCCTAAATGAAACTGTTCCTGAAGGCTGTGGCAACATCTTAGGATTTCTCTTCTGCTAAATGCTCACATCGTCACCCAGTTCATAATATCCAGCAACCTGGTAAAGAGGAGCTCATTTATTTCTGATTGTTTGATGCAAAAAATAGGAGGCAGGGGAAAAATGAGTGGTGTGTTCAAAGCCCAGAGAGGAAGGCATTCCCAGAGCTGATTGGGGAGCCACCTCTGAGTGGAAGCAGAAAGCTACCTGGCCTTGCCAAGCAAGGGCATCTGTCATCGTCCCCTCCCTGTTTTGGTCTGCGCTGGGTGTGAACAGCTGCTGCATTCGGAAGTAGCCAGCTTCTCTCCGATGAGCTAATGTGCTGGCAGCGTGGAGACACTTAGGGCTCACTGCACAGACTCAAGAGGACATCTGCATTTGCTCCTTAGCCTCAATTATTCCAATCTGCTCACTCTGGAGGGATGTCAGGTCTCTCTCCCAGAGTCCAGCCTCTAATCTCAAGACTCTCCTTTCCCCCAGATCTGTCCCCTCCGATCGCTTCCTCTCAGGCCAGCCTGACCCACCTGCCATCCGCCATGCACAGCGTGTTCTTCCGCATTCCCCAAGCACTCTCCGGCTGCTGTGTCAGCAACTGGATGCTGGCCCAGGCCCAGCAGGACTCTGGAGTTTGTAGTTGCCGGCCCGGAGGCACAAGACTGCCAGATGTGCCTGCTGACAAATGACAGGAGCCACAGTGCTAGAGGCACAGAAAGAACCTGGGAAATTACCTCTCTGTTGGGTTTGGAATCCAAGGGACCTGAGGCAGCAAACTTCTTTTGTGAGGTGCAACTAGTGTAGCAGTGACTTCAGTTCAGGGATGGCCTCCTCTAGCAGGGACACCTTTTTGAGCTGTCTGAAGGGCAAGGGCGTTAAAAACGAGTTCATAATACTTCATACCTAAGTGGGCCTGTGTACCACGATCTCCTGTTTAGAACTGAGGCGTCCTAGGGCCCAGCCCGGACTTGTGGAATCAAATTGTGTATTTAAACAAGCTTGCCAGAGGTTTTGTTTGTTTGAGAAGCCCTGACCTAAATAACACTAATGAGCCTGCCAAGAATCTCAAGGGCACTGGAGACAGTAGGGGGTTGTGATGCTTCTAGATACTTTTGTGGCTGAAGATGGTCATGTCGAATGGCAGTCTCCCCTGAGAACTGGAGGTGGGGTGATATGAACCCTTCTATCTCTTCAGGCCCAGACTCCCCTTTCCGAATGATTTGGTTTCCTTTGATTACCAGAGTTGATTCAGCTGATCTGGCTGGCTAGGCAGATGTCCCCTTCCTCCCTCACCACTCCATGTGCATCCCTCCCGAATCTGCACACTCAGTCGAAGAGGATGACCACCCCCGTAGAGAAGGACTCTTTCCTAGATGAAGGGTGTACGGTAGCTACGCTCCCCTGCTACAACCTCCAAACAAACTCTCGGCCCAAAGGGCTGGGTGAGTTGTGCTGTTTCCAGACAAGGAGTCCACAGCCACAGGACGATCACAGGCTTTCTCCTGGCAGTGAAGAGCCACACGGCCCTCCAGTGGGGTAGCTTCTTACTTTCAGCACTGTAGAGTCAGCAAAGCCCATACCTGCCCCGTGTGGGGGGACCACACAGAGCATGGAGGAGCAGCATACTGAAAATGATGTTGTGGCTATTAACATTTTTATGGGTGGACTGCTTTGCAAAGCAGAGGGAAAGTATTACTCTTCTAGGATTAATATATTTAACAAAAAGTCTGCCAGGAGAAGAGGCTTTTGCTGATAAATATAATTCTGCTGTTGATTTATCTAGTAATGGAGACTTGAAATTACAGGAATCAATGTGTATGTGAAGGCCATTGTCATTTGGTTAATTATGTTTTGCCAACAGGATGGGAAAGCGCTTTATGCTCAGTGCAGCCAAATGTATTTCAGCCAGAGTTCTGTACTGTAAATGATAGGCGCCTCAGTGTAGATAAAGACAAAGACTCCTAGATTGTGAGATTCCTGGACATCCCAGGCCCCGATAGAGGGCTGCAGCATTCAGTATGTGTGAAACTGCTTACTCTACACCAGTGGTTTTTAACTAGGGAGATGTTGCCCCCCACCCAGAACATTTATGAATGTATGGAGACATTTCAGTTGTTGTAACTTGGAGAGACAAGGGGGACAATGAGCAAACTCCAAGGATGATACTCATGCTAAATATCCTACAACGCCGTGATAAGCCCCACCCTAACAAACAATTATCTGGCCCAAATAATCAGTAGGACTGAGATGAAAAATAATATTCTAAAGTACTCTTGCTTATGATTCCAACTCAAAGAAATGGGGTCAAAGCATTATCAGTCTGTCAATAGATAAATAGATAATAAGAATCACATCTGAGTATCTAGGATTATCTTTCAGGATTTCTGCCCAATATGGAATCAAGATAAGTTCACAGTAGGAGAGACCAAAATGGTTTTCCAGCCATCGTCACCTGACTGGAGAAGTCTAGTGCTGTCAGTAGTTGCCATCCTGTCATCAGGGTCACCTGTGGCTGTCCTTGCCCTGCGTCTTGATGAGCCAGCCCTAGGCAGGCTGGAATGCCTCCCCACACTGCAATCTCAGCTCTGCTCTCTACTAGTTGAGGGATCTTGAGAGTGGTAGACAGAATAATGGCTCCCAAAAATGTTCACATTCTAATCCCCAGAACATGTTGGATGTGTTGCATTTTGTGGTAAAGGGGAGTTACAGACATGATAAAGTCAAGGACTTTAAGAAGGGGACACTATCTTGGATTAGTCAAGTGGGTCCTTACAAGTGAAAGGTTGAGACAGAAGAGTAAAAGTCAGGATATCAAGAGGCTGTGCTGTTATTTTTGAGGATGGAGTGAAGATGGAGGAAGGATCTTTGAAGAATGGTATGTGTGGAGTTTCTGTGAACTGGAAAAGGGGAGGAAACAGATTTTTCCATAGATCCTCAAGAGAGAATGTAGCCATTTAACATCTTAATTTCAACCCTGTAAGACCCATTTCATATTTCTAACCTCCATAACTATAAGATGAAGATCTGTGTTGTTTTAAGTCATTTGAGTTTGTGGCAATTTGTTATAGCAATTATGGGAAATTAATCCACCAAGAAGAGTATTTTCCCTTGAAATGTCCCACTGTAAAATAAGGCTAGATTTACTATAAAAATGGGCCTTCCTCATTCATCCAATAATTATTTATTGAGTGTTTACAAAATGTCTCTTGTTCTAGGCATTTAGGTTAGAGTCCTGAACAACACAGACTAAGCTCCACGTCTAACCTGGTAACAGGAGACTGAGAAGAACCTACCCCCAAATATGTGGATCATATGTTATCTGTAGTGATAAATCTTACGAAGGAAAATCAGGCAGGGCATAGAAGCTGTAGCTCATGGCTGTTTCCAGTGAAGCATTCAGAGAAGGATTCTATGGTAAGGTGGCATCTACCAAAACCCTGAAGGAAGCAAGGGGGAAAGTCATGTGGGTGTCTAAAGAAAGTCTGTTCTCAGCAGAGGGGGCAGCAAGGATGTACCCTAAGCTGGGAGTGTGTTCAGAAAGGGGGCGGTGTAGATAATGTCAACAGAGACCTCAGAACCGCACAAGCTTGTAAGGAGGTTTGCAGGCAACATACATGAAACCCTTTGGCAAACTTCAAAACATTACCCAAATCTTACTATTTTTGCTGTGGTTCCTTTGAGTGTGTCTGTGGGCTTGCCCAGTGACTTGGAGAGTGACTTTTATTTTCTGTGAAGAGGAAGCAGCTGTTGACTCAAGGTGCTGGAAATTGTGCATAGAGGTCCAGAAATAGGATTTCCCCAATACGGAGTTGATGGTGGCTCTGTGTATGCTTTGGGAGATGGGATGGGAGGTCCAGGCCTCCATGGCCCTTACAGCTCTGTGGTACAGGAAAATGCTCCCCATGGATCAGGTGGGGCTCGGAGCAGTCAGCTTTTCTCTTATGGGGACGCACAGCCACATCCTCTAGGAGACAACTCATCCAGGCCTTCGAAGACCTCAGCCATTGGCTGGCCAGGTCCCAGAGAGCAGCGGTTGGGATGGCTTCTGGCTGCTCAGCCTCGCCAGCAACTAATCCCCTAGGAGAAATCAAAATCTGCCAAAGGATGCAATTAAAATATTTGAAATATAATCCATACACTACTTTTTCCAGGGGTGAAATATTCTTGTTTTTGTGAAAGGCTGAGAAAATTAAAATGCTAAAATGTTGCTTGTGGCTTTGTGTTTGAGAATAGGACTTTCTTTAGAAGCTGGGGTGGGGATTAATAGAGGTTCAGCCTCCGGGGCACCAAGAGGGTTCACAGTGGAGAGCTGGCCTGCCTGCCCATCTATAAATGTCAGGTTTAAGGAGCTCTGTCTGTGCATTTTGTACATCTAATCCCAGAATGGCCAGAGCAAGGTCATAGAGCATGTGTGTATGTATACGCATATCTTGGCCTTGTTTATGCTGAAGAATCCATTTGTAACTGAGAGGCATTTTGCTCATTAATTTGATTATTGTGTTAGTTTTCTTTTTCCATGAGTTTCTCTAAGCTGTCTTTCTTCAAAGTTGTCTGAGTGGGGAAGCGTTCCTTTCATACCCATAACCACAAAAGTAAAATGGACATTTTCATCTGCTGTGCTCTTTGGGCAAAGGAACCTCCCTTCTACAACCTGTGCTTTCCCATCAATTGCCTCTGCAGCCTGGAAGGACTATAAGAGGAAAGTAAATGAAGGCTGAGCAAGGTGGGAAACTCCAAATCTGGACAAATGAAAATAAAAAGCGGGTCAGATCAGCGTGTGCTGTGAGTTCTGTGGGAGCCGAATCTGTATCCTAGAAAGCTCGGGAAAGTAGTCCAAACCAGAAATAAACCAGGCACGCAGCCAGGAGGAACAGTTAGAAAAACTCTTTGGAACTGTGGCCTGTCAAATGCTGGCGTGCAGGCAGCTTTGCCTGTCCACAAGGTCATAACAAATGCCTACACTGTGTCTCCTTTCTTCTCCTCAACACGGACAGCAACACCCTACGGAGTACAGAGGGAAGTGAAGACCAAACACATCCTCTTGGCTTCAAAATCCTTTGATATTCTTTGCCTTTTATTTTCCTCAAGCCTTAAAAGCAAGCATGTTAATGCCTTGAATAAGAGAATTCCCTGGTATTATATGATAAGCATGCTAGTGAAAAGTCATTGTAAAACCAGTCTTTACAGAGGAATTAAGGCAACAATAAGGATTGTTTCAAATGGTGTTTTCATTCATTTCTGTGTCAGAGCTGTGGCATCTGGTAGATGTCACATGCTGAGCTAATCACTGACAGGGGACAGTGTGGGACAGAACCCTATCCTGAACCCCCGGTGACTCATAGTGTAAACGGGAGAGGAGACAGATGTGCAGATGAACAAATATGCAATTGTATTACAACTCCTCAAAAGTGTTAGAAAGGAAAGAGAGGTGGTATTAAAGCACTGCGTTAGGACTGGCAGGCGAAGGATGCAGGAACCGACTTCAGACCGAGTAGCCAGGGAAGACCTTCCAGAAATTTAATCTCAGACCCGTGGTGAGGTAGAACTAGGCATATGGTTATAGGTCAGGAACAGAAACAATTTTCACTCTGGCTATTCTGGGAAGATGTGAAAATACATGTTTACAAACGGAGATTTTGATTATAAGAACACAGTCTAGAGAGGCCTCTTTCATCCTTATGCCTCTGAATAGAATTTCCTGGTTCCCCCGTCTCTCTGACTATTACCTTTCCTTCATATTACCTTTCACTGCATTGTATTTCTGCTTAGCTGTTACAAATATCTGACACATTTTCTAATTTATTTGTTCATTTGGTTTATTGTCTATCTCCGTATATTAGTACATTTGGGTTGCTATAACAAAGAACTTGTGGCTGGATAACTCGGCAAGTTTGTCTCACTGTGGAAGGTCCAAACAGCACAATGCTGGCCTCCTGGTACAACACAGCAGAGAAACAGAAAGGGAATCTGCAGTGTACAGATTCCCCCAAACTCATGGTTGGGGAGGGGGTCTTGCTTGTAACAACTCGCTCTTTGGAAAACTAAACTCCACCATGGCCAGCATTAGTCCCTTCTGTGGGCAATGCCTACGTGGCCTAACGACCTCCCACCCCGCCTCTTGGAAAGTCCACACCTCAACCCTGTGGTACGTTGAGAGCAAGACCTACAGCCTGAGAACATTTGGGGGACACACTCAGCCTGCATCCGAGCCATTGCACTGCAGCATGCGTGCTTTCTAGCGAGCTGGTTTTGTCAGTTTTGTTCGTGGTGACTGTGTCTCCAGTGCCTAGAAGAGCAGCTGTCCCATAGTAGGTGCTCAGTGAGTACCATTTCTGCTATCCTAAGCCATTACTTTTACCCCTGGAGAGCAGTGTGGTATGGAAGAAAGGTTAAGATTTTGGAAAAGGTCAGATCTGGAATAATACACTGTATCTTACAGATTCCCTCTCCTTCAGATTTGAAGGAGAAAAGACAAAAGTGAGTGTCATGCTGGTGTACAAATAGGGCTGAGTAAATATTCCCTGGAGAATTCCCATCTGTCTCTTTCTCAGCCTGCTCCATGAGAGTAAGAGCTATGAAATACTATGAGGCAGGAGAAGGTGATATCTTGGTTCCTCTTTCTCTTCCAGGCATCCATCCCCCGTCCCTCTCAGTGCCTTCTTCAGCCTTCCATCATCACACTCACAATATCAGCGCTACTCTCTTCTCTTGCCCAGAGGTCCTCCTGTGTGTCCTCTTAGTCTCTCAGCACCTTCACCTCCGGTCTGTGACTTGCAGCTGACCCATGCTACCCCCTGGCCCGGTTGCCAGCCCTGGACCTGTGGGAGTAGAAGCCGAGCAGAAGCCACGTGCCATGTGAGGACCAGGCTCCCTGTACCTTGGGCACAAGGAGGCACTGCCTGCTCGCCTTGTACCTGCCCATTTTAAGGCTCACTGATTAACCTCAAGGAAGCTTTTTAGATCTAGCTTTTTCCATAGCTTTTCCTCTGAGGAAATGTAGAAGAATGGAATAGTACAGAAGAGGGGAGAACGAAAAGCTAAAGCTCAGGTAGCTACAGAGAGTGTGCAGAAAGTAGAGAGGAAAAGGACAGGGGATGAGAAGAAAGAAGATAAAAGGAAGAATGAAAGACCAAAGGAGAGAGAGGCGGTGGGTAAACAGGCTATTAGAGGATGGCTTAGCTTTCACCTGTAGATATAATGGGCCATCAAAATTACAGCAAATCTTGACACACACACACACACACACACACACACACACACACACACACACATTGCCATTAATCCCTCTTAGTATACTACTCCCCATGTTTCACAAACACTTATCCCATTGTTTTTGCCCCTTTTTGAAGCAGTTTTGGAAGTCTTCTTTCATGAGTGTGATCAAAGTGTGATCAAAAATATGGTGAATGCTGCTGCTGAGTTTCATTCAACAGAAAGGTGGGCTTGTAAAACCAGAGTGGGGTACCCTCATCCATCCTGTTCACCAGATCCAGAATGGTGTGACACCCAGATTTGTCTCCAAGTGAAAATGACTATGAAAGGTAAATATTTTCCATCAGTTCAGGACATTGAAGCAGCCATGACCGCACAACTAAAGACAATCACGAAAGAGGACTTCCAGAGCTGCTTCAGAGCTGCAGAATGATGGGATAAGTGTGTGTGAAGTAAAGCAGAGTATTTTGAGGGAGACTAACAATGATGTTTATTTCAGTGTAATAATTTTTAAAAACTGAAACATTCACTCTTTTTTTAATCACACCTATGTGTTAACAGCAAGGTCTCTCAAAACCTTAGTAAAGTATAATAGCTCTATTTTATATTAGCAATTCCAATAATGAAAGTAATAGCGTAGTAACATTTGTTAGACACCATGCCAAGAGCTTGGTTTAAACGATCTCCTCTCGTATTCATTTTAGGGGAAGGCTGTCCAGACACTCTTATCACTCTTATGTTCAAAATGCTTCCGTTATCCCCTGTCTTACTGAGAGAAAAGCCAGTATCCTCATAGGACCTCTCTCTCTCTCTCTCTCTCTCTCTGTCTTCTCTCTTGCTTTCTCCATTCCACACAGAGCCCTTTGCTATTATTTTTGATCTATCTAATTGTCCTACCTCGGGGCTTTTGCACTGGTTCTTCTTTGGTCTAGAACACCCTTCTCCCAGATATTTTCTTGACTTTCTCCCCAGCTTTCTCCCTGACTTTATTTCTTGGGTTTCTTTGGGGGATCTCCTTCCTTCACATTATAAGCAAAGTTCCTGTGGCCACCTCCTACAAAATGTCATCTCCCACTGCCATCACTTCTTGCATCACCCCCCACTTTGATTTCCTCTGTTGTACTTATCACTACCTGGCATAAAATACTATTTGATGCCAATTCTTTGTCTTTTGCCTCTTGGATATTAGTGTAGGGACTATGTCGGCTTCCTTCTTAATTCATGGGATCACCCACTGTTTCCTACCTTATCCATAGATGGGCTATTTCCTGTTATACAGAAGGAAAAAATAAGCCTATGTCAGGTAAGTTAAGTTTCCAAGGTCATAGATATGAGGTGGCAAAGCCAGGCTTCCAGTAGAGATCTACTCCTGTCCAGGGCCCAGGGCCCACTCTGTTAACCACTGTGCCAGGTGCTTCCCCAAGCTCTTTCCACACTTGGACACCTGTCTCAGGTTGGCCTTTCTGGAAATACCCTTCTTTTCACTCATGACCATTGCAAATGTGACTGTGTGAATGAGGACAGGGGGAAGAGACAGCAAACCACAGACTATGAGGCAAGATGGAGGGAAACACACATGAGTTAATTTAACTGTGCTATAAGCTGTGGAAGCAGTCATGGGTGCCAGATAAAGATGGAAGTTTTGGGAGCTAGAAGTAGTGGATTCCAAATCCTATGTATTGTTGCTTGGTTTTGAGACATTGACCAAGTTATATACTACCGAGCATGTATTCCTTCCTCCATGAAATGGGGTTAGATTAATGGGAATAATGTCTGACATTAGGGTTGTTTTATAGATTAAATAGGACAACTTATATACTGCTCTCAGCATAGTAGCTGGCTCATGGAAGGATTCAAAAGCACTCAAGAAATTACTGTTATTAGAATAATTATGCAGTTTACTTATTATATATATATGTAAAGAAAGTTTAGGTTATATATACATTTATGAGAGAGAGACCGACAAAGAGAAAGAATTTAGAATAAAATAGAATAGTTGCATAATATAGTGTAGTATACTAGTAAGGTATTAATATTATCTAAGTGATTTAAGTCTTGGTGAACCCTATCAGATATTTAGTTCGTAGGCAGCTACTTCTGATTAAAAGCAATACTTAGAATTTACTGTGTTTTTGCTTACTAAATACAAGAAGGGAATATTGTTTTAGTTACTTTTCTCTCGTTGTTGGGACAGAATACTGGACACCCAAAGTTAGGGGAAGAAAGGTTTATTAGCTCACAGTCTGCAGAGGTTTCAGTCTATAGTCCGCTGGGTCCGAGGCAGGGCGGCATGGCAGAGGGGCGGGCTGGCGTGGCAGACCAGCAGCCGACAGGCCGCAAAGTAAAGTGAGGAATTGCAAGGAATGTATGCAAATAAGCAATGCAAACAAGCAGCTAGTTAGCTTCTTCCTGTATCTCTTATCTAGGCTACCTGCCCCCAGGGCAGCCCACACTCCCACCCCCAATCTCAGTCTCACATCCTTGATCCCAGCAGAACCATGCCAAACCGATCAATGGATCAATTTAGTAATCACACACTCTAGATCCAGCTATC